>JBBPRI010000214.1:0-32634 GCA_038092955.1 Boletus pseudo-olivaceus | reverse complement strand
CGAGCATCCTCCGGCCCCCCATCCATCCCCCTCTCAGTACCCCCACGCAACCCTGCCCGTGTCCCATCGGTCCCAGACCCCAGCCGTTCTCGGTACCGTGTTCGGCATCTTGATCGCCCTGGTCGCCTTATTCTTCACCGCACGCTACATCATCCGCCGTCGTCGCTTCGCCGTCGATCCCTTCAGAGATCCTCCCAAACACAAATTCACCGTGTTCCGATTCCGACCCAGGTCCACCGGGTCCAAGAGGCGTCTCTCTGATGAATCCTGGGTCTCGCCTGCCCTTCCTGCGCTGGGGTCGCCGGGATCCCCGCTCTTGCAGGATCTCGAGTTGAGTCGGTACGTCATTCCGCGACGCAAGCTCGTCCCCGTGACCACGCCGGTGTGTACCCCGACCGACACCGAGTTTGGATCTCGTCTCGAGTTTGGAAACGGGAATCCAAACTCGACCTCGGGTTCTGTGGTGGCTGTCCCGCCTGTGCGCGTGCCGTCGCCGGTGTACATCTCCCCGTTCTCTCCCTCGCCGTCCCTCTCCTCCTCGTCTTCCTCGCTCTCCCCCACCCCGTCTACAGAGCCACTTACTTCGCCCTCTCTAACCCCGGCGCGTCTCTCCTGCCTTCTCTCTTCCACCTTTGGGGTCACCCGCGTCGTCGAGTCCCCCGCACGGCCCACGACTGCGCGCCTCATCCACACCGCACGCTCGTACGCGCACGCCTACCGTCCCTCAAGCGCAACGACCACTTCTCTCTACACCCCACCCACCCCCTTTGCCCGTGTCTCTGGCACTCGTTCCAGAACCAGCTTTTACCCGGGTCCGACGGCGAGAGATACGTTTTCCACAGTGACGACATCGGATACGGTCCCGCATCTTCTCCGCGCTGTAGCTGAGGACCAGGCGTCCACTTCCCCATTCGCTGATCCCAACCTTAGGACCGGGAATGTGGATCCGGTTACGCCGTCTGCGAGTGTATCCTCGATGGGGCAGTCAAAGGGTACAGAGGGACAGGCATGGGCACCGGTGGGAACGCTGTTGGGCTTGAAATTGCGTCTGTCGGATGCGAGCGAGCATGCGCGTTACCGTTTGCGCGAGAGGGAGCGTGAGCGCGAACGACTGTGGGAAAGGGAAAGAGAACGAACAGAACAGCGGCTAAGCACAGATTCTTGCGAGTCGACGACGACGAGCGTGAAGACGGCGCGTGCAGTCCACGAATCGGTGGAGGTGGGGGAGGCGAGGAAAGAGTTCAAGTTGCGAGATTCGGAGGGCGTGTTGCGCGAGATTGGCTGGTAGTAATTAGTGACAAACAAAGCGACGCGCGTTACAATTAGAGGGACGCGTTGGAAGAGATCGTTCGAGTGACCATGTCCGACGTTGCCTCGCTGCTCAGTGCCTCGCTCCAGCCCACATCCAGAAAACAAGCGGAGCAACAGCTCAACCAGCTCACCGCACAGTCCGGATTTCTACCACATCTCCTTACCCTCATCCTCGACAGCGCGCCCGACCGTGCCGTCCGTCTCGCCGGTGGCATCTACCTCAAAAACATCGCAAAACTCAGATGGGAGGAGGTCCGTCCTCCAATCCATGCACGTTTCGTCACTGATCCACGCAGGATGTCGCGCCCCTCCCTGAGCAAGACAAGACCACCCTCCGGACTCAGCTCGTCCCCGCCATGATCGCCCTCTCCCATCCCGCAGACAAGAGCATCCGCGCACAGATTGCAGAGTCCGTTGCCCTCATCGCAGAGCTCGACTTTCCCTCAAAATGGCCCGATCTCATCGACGTGCGTCCTATCCATCCCGATCGCCTCCATCTGACCCTCTCCCCAGCAACTCGTTCTCTCCCTCTCCCCCACGGAATACAACATTAACCTCGGTGTCCTCGAAACAGCACACTCCATCTTCCGCAACTGGCGCTCCCAGGTTCGATCGGACGAACTCTACACCGAGATCAACCTCGTCCTCGATCGCTTCATCTCCCCCTTTCTCGAGCTCTTTCGCCAGTCTGCAACACTCCTCTTGGGCACCCCACCGCCAAACCTCGATGTCGTCGCACAGGCGCAGAGTTTGTTGGTAGAGATCTTTTACGATTTTACGTGTCATGATTTGCCACCCGCCATCGAGGACGCACATGACGAGTTTTTTGCGCCCTCGACGGGGTGGTTTCAGCGCTTCTTGACATGGGATCCGCCCGAGCTGCGTAAAGACGTGTGTGCCGCGTTTCTTTGATATACGCAATCTAACGCGCCTTCCAGCCCGACGATGCTACACCGTCCCTTCCTGCGCGTCTCAAGACAGCCATTTTCGAAGTCACAGAGGTGCGTGGTGTCGCGCTGTGCGAGGCGCCCGTGCTAATATATGCGATCAGCTCTATATCAAACTCTATCCCGATCAACTCGCCAAGTCCCCCGCCATCGAACACTTTGTCCAGACAGTCTGGCAACTCGTTGGATCCAACAACCTCCCCAACGTCGCCGATGACAACGTACGTCCTATACCCACTCTCTCGCATCGTCCGACTCTAACCCACCCGCTCGGGCACATAGCTCGTCTCGCAGGCACTGCGATTCATTTCGACCGCGATCCGTTCAGGGTACTACAAATCACTTTTTTCGTCGCGTGACGTCATCTCCTCGCTCGTCCAAGGCGTCGTCGTACCCAACGTCTCCCTGCGCACACACGACCTCGACCAATTCGAAGACGACCCCCTCGAGTTCATCCGGCTCGACCTCGCCCTCCCGTCCGGCGGGGGCGTAGGTGGTGCCGGTGGAGGCGTGGGCGGTATGAGCGGGGAGGCGAGCACGCGGCGACAGGCGGCGGCGGACGTGTTGCAGGCGCTCGTGGGGAGTGGTTACCGAACAGAGACGACGGAGATTGTGGGGACGTGGATTCGGACGGGGTTGGAGGAGTACGGGCGGGATGCGGAGGCGAATTGGAGGGCCAAGGATTCGGCGGTGTACCTGTTGGGTGCGATTGCGACCGAGGCGTCGACGACGCAGGTGAGTCCCTCCTCGTTGCGTAGTTAGATCGCTAACGCGTGTGGTAGCACGGCGTGACATCGACCAATGCCCAAGTGGACGTGGTCAAGTTTTTCTCGGACCACGTGTTCCAGGATCTACAGGCCGCGCAGGGGACGGTCCATCCGATCCTCCAAGTCGACGCCATCCGGTTCCTCTTGACCTTCCGTAATCAGGTGGGTGGACGTCTCGCATTTCGTCGCGCACCCAACGATTGACGATGGACGATGCGCACAGCTAACGAAGGAGCAGTTGCTCGCTGTGTTACCACTCCTGATCAAACACCTCACGTCGGACAATTACGTCGCGTACACTTATGCCGCCATCACCATCGACCGGATTTTGTTCATCAAAAAGGGGACGCAGTTGCTGTCCGTGGTCGTCTTTCTCTTTCCACGCATACACTCACGCCTCCCTACCTCGTAGGTTCACGCAGGCAGATGTGCACGATTTCGCAGCCGACTTGTTGAACGCGGTGCTCACCAAGATCGAAGGCGCGGGTACGCCTGAAAAAGTTGCCGAGAACGACCATCTCATGAAATGTATGCTCGCGTTCTGCCTGTATCTGTTCCGTTGCTCACGACGATACATGGACCAGGCGCGATGCGCGTGATCGTGACCGCACGTCAGACGCTGACGCCCGTTTATCAACAGGTGCTTCAGCGCCTCGTCAGCATCCTCGGCACCATCTCCAAGAATCCGAGCAATCCCAACTTTGATCAGTACATTTTCGAGAGTATCTCGGCGTTGATGCGGTACGTTCGAAGGTGACGGGCAACGGCGACACTGATGCGTGAGCAGATTCGTTGTACACGGCACTCCATCGACCTTGTCGACGTTTGAACAAGCCTTGTTTGGCCTGTTCACGTTCATTTTGCAACAAGATATCGACCGTACGCGTGCTCTCCTCCTCTCCGTCCTCGTCCTCACTCATGGCCCGGCCCAGAATACGTTCCCTACGTCTTTCAAATCCTTGCTCAAATGCTTTCGTTACACACCACTGACATCCCGACTGAATACCGTTCTCTATTACCCTTTTTACTCACCCCCGCCTGTTGGCAACAAAAGGGGAGCATTCCGGGTCTCGTGAAATTGTTGCGGGCGTTTTTGGCGCAGGACGCGCAAGAGATGGTGAGAGCGGGTCAGTTGGAACGGGTGTTGGCGATCGTACAGCAGCGGTTGGTGCCAAGCAAGATGAATGATGGTTGGGGATTTGAATTGTTGGAGGGTGTGGTACGGGACGTGGATCCGTGAGTCCCATACAGGTGGGGTCGATCGGTCGGGCTGATGCCTTTCGACAGGACACAGTTGAAACCGTTCATGCGCCCGCTCGTGATGACGTTGTTGACGAGGATGCAGACGAGCAAGACGGACAAATACGTGTATCATTTCACGTATTTCCTCTTGTTGATGATGGCGATCGATGTGAGCGGGATGGGGCCCGATTATGTGATTTCGACGGTAGAGGAGATTCAACCGCAGTGCGTGCCTCCGGATTTGGGGATAGGTGCGGCTGGCTAACGACATCGCTAGGTTGTGGTCACAGATTTTGACGGGGTTCGTGGCACCGCAAGTATCAAAAATGCCACACAAGGATCGTAAGGTGGTCGCGGTGGGGTTAGCGCGAATGCTGACAGAGAGTCGGGTGATGCTCTCGGAGCCTGCATCCCGGAGCTGGTGTGTCTACCCTCGACCCTCTTCGCTTGGTTGTCGTTTCACTCACGCCTTTTACACAGGCCGACGGTATTTACAGCCCTCGTCAAACTGTTTAGCGAACCGCAATACCTCGCCTCGAAAGACGGGGAATCGACCGGAGGGGCGGGATTGACGGAGATTGATTACGAGGAACAGACGGCGGGGTATCAGGCTGCGTATTCGAGGTTGGCGGCGTCGGAGAGCGGACCTGTGGATCCGGTGGGGTATGTTGGCGACGTGAGGGCGTTTTTGGGACGGGCGCTCGGTGGTGGTGCGGGTGCAGAGGGGAGGGTGGTGTTGAGAAAGGAGACGTTGGTTGGGTTTTTGGGTGGTTGTGAGGATGGTGCCGTGCGTGTGTTTTTGGAGGGGCTGGTGAGGGAGGGGTATCTGGTCATATAGGCGTCGTGTTGGTGAAAAATGTCTACTGCAATCATGTCCGCGTGTTGACCGGCGAGGGCTTGTCGCCATCTCCCATATAGGCGTTGCTGTATGTATGTCTGACGCACCAGAATTTGCGACCGCGTTGCTTCGTGGTAGGATGCATACCTTTGTCTATCCTCGTTCCCTAGTACCTACCATGATTGCTATTCCCTTGCTCTGGTATCTCACACATGGGAAGCATAGACCGAACGATGACCTCATTTTATGAGCGGTGCGCTGCAAACGGCGCTGCAGTTACTACCCACAGCAGGGTCTACCGGTCCCCCGCATCCCCATCATACGGTTGCACCGTCGTGTTTTGACGACCAACCCTGTGCTGCCACACTGTATATGCAAATCGAGTCTGAGATGAGAAATGCGTTCGGATCGTTATTCTATTACATCATTATGTCGAAAAAAAAAAGCATCACGACAGAGTGGGATGGATAAGCAAAAAAAAGGATGACGCTCGCTCATACCCTCGACACGAGCGCGATCGGGCACGGGTCGACCCCAGAGAGACTTGGGGTGCGTGGTTGCGACTGGGACTGGGACTGGGACTGGGACTGGTCGTCCTGGCATTGAGATGGGGATGGGGATGGGGATGGACATCGGGAGCGCGCGTGTGAGGGTGGACTGATCCCGAAACCGTCTACAGAACTCGCGACAATGTTCGGACAGGCGTACTATCCCATTCATGAAGAGGGGAGGAGGGGCGTCAGTCTCCCAAGTCTGATCAACGCCAAGGAGAGACGTACATCGTCATTCTCAACCAACTCCCGTAGGAGGAGACGCGAGTTGAGGCTGGGGGGGCGGCGGGATTGGTGCTCGGTCGGAGGCTATGAGGGAGGGAGATGGTGGTACTCACACACTCAGGAACGAATTGAGGTAACCTAGGCGAGGCATTCGTCAATACGTTCTTTAGAGAGAAAAGAGGCAAGGGACTGACAATGGCTCATGAGAATATATGGTATGAGGAAGGCACCATTGGACGGACAGACGAGGAACTGAAGAAGACCGTCAGCGCGATCAACAAACTTCAAAGGGGCAACCCCCACCAGCACGAGAAAGACGGTCACATCGATGCTAATAGGAAGCATTTCATCAGAGTGTCCCAATACAGCGATGAGAAAGGGTACCTTGTCAGCAAACCGACGTTGATGACCAGGACGGTCAGCCTCGTGATAAGACCGCCTAACCTGAAGTGACTTGTTGGTGCGGCTCTGCCTCTCCGAGAACGAAACTCACCGCCCAACTCCCGTCCTCGACTTGTGAAACAAGTACACTTGCGAGCCGGCGATGAGAAGATCACAAGCCATCGAAGCGAAATAAAAGATCAGTGCGGAGAGCTAAGTCCGCGTGTGAGGTGAAACGATTCCATGAGTGGATGTACGGGGAGGGGTGAGACGTGACTGACGTTGGTTCCACTCGTGCTCTGCCACTCTGGGGTTCTGACACTATAGATAAAGTCTCGGTCAACAGTGAACAAGGTGGTGGATGTCGGCAACGTACGTCTCTACCAACATAGCTTCGTAGCTATCATGAGTATCGGTACGTGCTCGACGTCGTACGAGGCGTACCTCCACCACAACCTAGACGAATTCAATTAGAATCGGCGGGAACAAGTTGGATAGGACTGACCTAGTGCAACAAATGCTAACACGACCTAGATGCATCGAGATCTTTAGCCCGCGGAGCACTCGATCGTGTGCCACTTACGATCGGAAATGTCAATAGCCGGCTACAAAAACTTACTAGCGGGCCAAGTGAGATGAAATTCAGGATATGAGGGTCGATTGTTCGGCGCGGGACTTACATCTCCAAATACGATGTGCATATGTCCTAATGGGGCGGAAAATAAATAATGTCAAGATCATCCCGGAGTAAAATTTACTGACAATTGCACTCCAAACGCGATCACAGACTGGTCGACACGAAAATCAATGTCAAATAGGAATGAGATTGAAAGTGCGTACAGAAACGGCCATCGACGCCTGAAGACACGATCCTCGTTCGTCAACAAAGAGACGCGGTGGGATAGGCGCATACACGTACCTCGAACGAACTGTGTCAAGTGGAGATGTGAATCCATAAACCACAAGCACGCGAAAAATCTTACGATGTGACATAACCCGACATAACGACATCCCCAGCCCAAACGATAGTATATTGGTATATTGACGCGGAAACGAGGACGATCTGAGCCGTGCCAAGGGTGCTGGTAGTGCGAGATGAGTGGTTCTGTCCGGGTATTTCCCGATTTCAATGGTCTACCTCAGGAATGCAACCTAGCGGCGTGCGATGAGTTTGAGACACACGCCAAGGGGGGCGGGACTGACCAAGAGCTTTGTGTGGTAGCTGTCTTCTGGGAACGAATGAAAATAGTACCATGTTTGTGCCAACGTGAGGCCATACAACCTATCACGGGTCAAATGTCTTGTGTGCACCGAGTAAAGTGGGGCGTACAAACTACATAGAATGACACCTGGGGCGTGTTAGCGCTACCATTTTCATGCAGCCAACGACCTACCGAGGAAATGAGATGCGATAAGAGGGACGACACGAGACATGCCAGTGGCAGGGAGGGAAGGGAGGCGAGGGAAGGAAAAGGGATGGGAGAGAGGTGTTAAAGGCGGGAGGATGAGCGGCGGGGCATGGTCGTAGTTGGCGATGCAACGTGCCGCGCTCTACGGAGTTGCTTCGAGGACGATGATCGAAGGACCAATAAAAACCACCTGAGATCTCTCTGTAAAAACGTGTCTCAACCCAACCGACTCGGAATACCAGCTCACCATAGATACCGGATTCCGTGAACATAGTATTCGTCCGGATCACCTCATTCTGTCCCCGGTACTGGGCACCAAAAAGCCACCGGATAGGACGGCCGTCGGGAGGGTGCAATAGAAAGAAGTCTCAGATTGGGTGAATCATTGGCCGCGTCTCATCAAGATTAGCAGTCTAGTAAGGCAACAGTGAACCTCGGCGTGTGCGATGACAAAGTGGGATCCATTCTCGGCTCGTGTTGGATTTCCATCGAACAGTATTCTAAGAAATCCTGGCTACGGCGTTAGAAGACATGTAAATCTAAACATCTTCTTGTAGCATTATTTTAGTTTGAGCACTTATTTCTCTTTCACCAGTTAAATTGATTCTGAATTTATCACATTCCGGGCGTTGGAATTCCCGGGTGATCGAGATTCGATAGCATTCCACACTCACCCACCAGGGTATATAAGACCCTCTGCCAACATTCCTCGTATCAAACAATGTTCTCCTCGACTTTCTCTCTAGCAATTGCATTTCATGATTGACTTGTTGCTCGTTTACAGGCGGAGTTCAATCCTTCTTGGCAGCGAGCTGCTGCTTGTTCCAGCCCGGCTTGATGACTTGCTCGCCAAGTTTTTCATAGCTCTGCGAAACAATGTCGACGCGGCTGAATGGATTCCTGCCCAGGACACTGAATTCTTGAGCCGGTAGAACTTGCAAACGCCGAGTTCTACCGACTCAAGAATCCAGTGTCGGTCGTCCGCGTCAACGGTAAAGGCAACGAGGCAGAGGAACAGGACGCAGCCATCGACTTTCGAGACCAGTGCATGGAGGGTGCCCGTTCCGAGTGGTTTATGTGGCTAACTGTGATTTCAATGCCTGTCCCTAGTGGTTGGCTGACGTCACTGGATCATCCTGGTGAGCAATGGTCTGTGGCTCTACAACTCTTTGAAGCAGTCGCTTTCATGCACGAGCATCATGTCGCACACATGGACCTCGAGCCACAGAACGTATCATTCCTTCAGAAAGCGGGTGTCTATCCATTGTCTCCATTTAGTGTCTATTCGTGTCCGCGGACCAGATGTTGGGGTTATCGGCACGGAAGACTACATGGCTCCGGAAGTTCGCAAAGGACAGTACAAGTCGATGCTGGCTAATTTGTGGAGTTGCGGAAGAACGTTGGAAGAATTATGTTCATGCTGCGGTTCCTCTAAAGATCGTACGATGCTCCTCGAGATAGCTAGACGACTTATGAATCGGGATCCGGAGGCGCGCTCGAAGATGTCTCCCACGAACTTAAGTGCGGCGGTCCCTGCAACGCTGCCCGTCTGTCACCTCAGTGCAATCATTTGTTAATGCGCGTGTTCGTCGAGTAGCCTTCATTTGTGTTAGTTTTGTCGTTCGTTGTGCGAGCGCAATATTTCAACGAAATTAATCACCGTCAGGAAAAAGTACACCCAATCACGACTCAAGCTGAAAGAACATCCCGGTGACCAGCGTGTATCTGTGGGTTGCAACCTGAACCCGTCGAACGCGCCTGATCGAGTCGAATCCCGCAGGAGATAGCGCCCAATACACTGATGCAGAGCCGCGCAAGTAAACGCCATCACGTGACGATTAAACCCCATTGTTCGCGTTTGCAAGGAACGTTGAAAATACGTGTCGCCTTGGAAAACATAGACGAACAACGCGTATTCTTGCGCAATGAGGACGATAGTGACCGACGACGATGGCTCTGAGTGGTCTATTGAAATTCTTGATGGCGACTATGTCAACGCGCCCACAAAGTCAGTCAAACAAACACCACCAACAAGCACGGGCCATGGTGCAGAGCCGCCCTCCAAAGAGTACGTGGCATGATGAGCGTATTTCGTCCGTACCTTGTCAACCAAACGTCATACGCCCACAGAATCCACCCGTTCTTCTTGAACGACTTCTCAACAAAGGTCGCCCCCCGTGGAACTCAGTCGACGCGTCAAGAAACGACGAAACGCGCTCTCGATTCACACCAAACACCTTCGTGTATGCTTCCAAGAGAGCTGACCGAACGGAGTCCCCATGCGAACCACGCCACTTTTGTCATGAACGGTGCAAAAGAAACACGTCAGATCAAGTCACACCCTACGATCCCTGCTCAGTTGAGTAACCTCACCTTCGAAAAGAGGAGAGAAATGAACCCTGCTCGTCCAGCGAACCGCCGAACAAGGCTCCACCCAATAGTTATCGTCACGAACAGGCTCAGTTTCAAAAGAAATGCCAATTCGCCAAGTCAGGTCGACCAATACAACTTACGGAGGGCACACCGTCGAGTTCGTCTACGCAGAACAGCTCCGGAAGCAAGGTCAACGAAGGAGAATCGTCGCTTCCTGTGTATTCCTTCATGGAATACGGAAACGCCCCGGCTGTAGTGTACACCAAGTCCGAAAGTGAGGCAGACAGTCTCGTACAGACCTTGAAAGGGTGAGGCACCCATCACCGCTCCGTATCTGGCGTTCCAGGCTCAGTTTTTCCAGTCCTCTGGGATTCGATCTCGAGTGGCGAGTCATGTGGCATCCCGGTGCACGAGAGAGACGGACGGCCCTAGTACAGCTATGTGACCATCAGACGATTTTGCTCATTCAAGTCAGTAGTATGAAAAGTATGCATTCGGTATTGCTGTGTCGCTCGGCCCCGTCCAAACTGATGTTTTTTTGGGAACAGGATTTCCAAGGAAAGTCTTGGTCAGTCATCCCGTGCTTTCTTGATGTCGTTTTGGAGCCTTGACACACACGGGCAGGAGGTCATCGAGTCTGCGGACATCGTCAAGACGGGTGCCAACATCCTCAGTGAGTCTCATGCCAAGGAACGACATCCTTGCTCACGGTCCATGTCTATCAGACGACGGCGAAAAACTCTTTCGAGATTTTGGAATTCAAGCCAAGGGGCTCGTGGAGCTCGGTGCCTTTGCCACCAAGGCCGATGACAACTTCAGCGCTGTCTACAATCGGGAGATCGTCAGCCTCGCCAAAATGGTCGCCATGTACCTCGGCAAGGCGCTTCTCAGGGTAAAGTACGCACCTCGAACTGGGAGGCCGATCTCTCGCACAAGATGGTTGAATGTGAGCACGCCCGTCGCCCGGTTTACAGATGGAGTCGCCGTTGACACGCCCGTCAACCCGATCGTTTTTCTCCCCCTCCCTCGGCACATAGATGCGGCCAACGATTGTCACTGCGCACTCATGGTGTATGACAGACTGCAAGAGATCGGTGCCCAGGCTGGCAAGACGCGCGACGTGTCGCCGTGTTCATGTCAAGTCGACCCTCGCGCACTCAAACCAAACGCGGGATCGCTTCCGACGCTTGCACGACGCCTCGACGCACCTGCGAAGCCGCCCGTGCCCGACTACTGTATACCCGAACCCCCTCGACCACAACAACTCCGTGCGTACAAGCTATGGCACCTGGACAAGATGCCACTCGAACAGATGTGCATGACACTTCGGACAGGTACCAGAATCGAGCCGCTCAAAGAGAGCACGGTCATGTGAGGTCCTTTCCCCCCCATCGTTCATATGTATATTGCCCGTGGCCGGGTCATGTGCTCATGGGTGACCGTATCTCGTCCGCCTGACATTGGCTCTATAGATCGTACGTCGTCGGGGCCTTGCAGGCAGATCCACGGTTGCCGTTCGACAAGGACCAACTCAAGGTGCTCGTGCTCACGGAAGCGAGTAGTTGGCAGCGCCATCGACAATGGATTGCATCGCGGGAATGATGCACGTTCCTCGGTAGACAACTCAATTGAACGTTGGCTATGTATATCCAAGTATCTCTACTCGATACCTAACATGGTTCATACCATCTTGTTGTGAGAAATGACAAGGCTTGCCTCGAGGGGATATCACGACAACTTTGACCATATACAGCTACATACACATACACATACGCGCGTCACGTCATGAAACAGTCTCGTTTTACGGATTCACTTGGGTCTTTACGAAAGAGCGCTTGAGGCTCGCCAATGGACTGCCCAGGCCCCGATCGCGTATCCGAAACAAGTACATGCCCGCAAACATGAACAAGACCTGTCACCACACACGCCCGACGGTCAGCCTCAGTCGACTCGAAAGTGATGAGAGGAGAAAAGGAAAAGACGAAGAGCAAGACGCACGTTGAAACCAGCAAGCCCGAGAACGACGCCCAAATTCCTCCACCGATGCCCATACGACACGTTGAACATCGTCTGCATCCATGTGTCCGTCGTCCGGAAGGGACAAAACGCGCAATCGGCGGTCGCGTTCGGGTTGACGAGGTAACCGCCTGCCAGGGAGATGTAAGGATCCATGTAGGCGCTGCAACTTGTCCCTGAGGGTGGTTCGATCGTCACGAGCTCGGTGTCCGTGCAGGTGATCAATTGGTTCCCGAGGGCTTGGGAGGTGGGAGAGGACGTCACCGGGTCGTTCACAGAGTGGATGCAGTGGGAGAGGCTTACCTTCACCCAAGAGACCCTCGATGACATAGGTGAACGGGGAGAGGTGGTACATCCACTGCCACCACCCTAATTGAGAATACGTTTGCAGAACGCCGGCACTGCGACGTCACCACATCCAGTTATCAGTACAATTGCGACACGCCATGCCAAGAGAACGTACAAGATTGCGATGAACGAGAAGAGGGTACTGCACAATGCGGATGCAATGGTTCCGTTGGGAGAGATCACCGCAATGGCCTGCCCGAAGGTGACGTAGTGCAACGGGAGCACGATGCAGTAAAGAAGATACGAAAAAGCGGCACGAGAAGAGTCGAAGCCGGAGGCCCAGTACCAGCAGACAAAGAACATGGACGAGCCAAGCATGTTCCACGGGATTTCGGTCAGAATCTGAGACACGAGGAACGCAGACAAGGTATACATCCTCGAGGGACGCTCCCGAACTTCGTAGACGGTTCGGCTTTCGATAAACTTGCCCTGCAATTGCAGTGTCGCCGGTACACAGACCGCCGCCGTCAAGAAGACCGACTGAGTTCAAGGACTGTTTTAGCCAATTCCTTGCGCTTGCAATAATCCGCGAAAGGGACGCACAAAGATTTTGTCCTGACAGCCCTGCAGAGAATTTGTCGCTCCAAAGAACGTGAACCCGATAAAGAACCCTGCAGCAACGAAGACCATGAGTTTCGAATAGACATACGTCGGGTTTCGCCAGTAACACACGAGGCCACGGTGAGTGAGTAACGCGAGTTGCTTCATCCAAGAGTTTGCAAACTCGGAATGTGTCCTGGTGCTCACCACAGGACGAGAACGTCCCTCTTGGCAAATACGTTCGATCTCGAGATCCTGCTTCGCAGCTTCTGGGGAATTTATCCAGACCTGGTTCCAGTCGGTCGTACGCGTTGCTGTGGCGCCAGCTCCAATGACATCCAACATGTATTCGGCCCTGAGTGGTGCAACGGCGTGTTCAGCTGGCGATATACCACCAAGGATGACAACACTCACGGGTTTGCGTCGGCAGCACAGCGAGGAGCGCCGTTCCTTTGGAAGTATTCGATCATCGTCATAGACCTCTCGCCGATATCGCCAAAGTAGACCGTTTGTCCACCTTTGCGGAGCAACAGTAATCTATCAAAGACCTGGAAGAGTTCGCCAGAGGGCTGATGAATTCTATGCGCAGTCCCTCGTCAGCAACTGCGTTCAACGCAACGCTCATAAGCAGGACTCACGAACAAAGGATAGCCTGGCCATTGTCAGCGAGCTCACGAAGGCACGTCACGACAGCCCATGCAGATTGCGAGTCAAGACCAGAGGTAGGTTCGTCGAGGAAAAGCAGCAGTTTCGGCTAAGTCGCCCCTTCGTCAGTCAAACGCGACACGGGTACAGGTGTTCGAAAACCTTACCTTGGCAGCAAGCTCAACGCCGATGGTAGTACGCTTCCTGTGTTCAACACCAAGCGAACCGACGATGGCATCCGCATGAGCTCCCAAACCACACATTTTCAGACACTTGTCAACGCTATTCACGAACGGTGGGATATCAGAAGCAGGACGGATATGGATGCTCACGAATACATACTAGGCTTCTTTCTCAGCCATCGGAATGGATGCGGGCTGCCGAAGTCTCGCCGAGAACAGAAATGCCTCGCGAACCGTTGACTCTGGAATGTGTGTATCCGTCTGCTGAACGTATCCCGTCTGGGCCCGAAGGTCCGCAGGGAGCGGATGTCCGTTCACCAGACAATCACCGCGCACGACACCGACCGAGGTGCGCTGAGCGAGTACATTCAGTAATATCGTCTGTCGAAACAATGCGCGGGTCAGCGCCAATACTACCTACACTTGTGATCCCTACCTTGCCCGCGCCGGACTCCCCCATCAATGCCGTCAATCTTCCGGGGGCGACATATCCAGAAATATCATCGAGTAGTTTATGCATCTTCCCTCCAGAAACGGGTACCTCATACTGGATATTCTTCCACGAAAAGATGTCGGCCTGTCCTGGTTGCTCGGGTTCAAGAGTGTCTGTGATACCGGTGTTAGCGGTGCCCATCTCCTCCCGTTTCTGAAGGAGATCGCCTGGCGTAACCGTTTCTTCATCCATAGCGTGGTGGATGGTCATGCGATCACTCCCTTCCCTGTAGAGAGTCACTGTGGTATTCTGCGCGGTCCCCTTTTTGTATTGAGTGAAGAAGAGCAGGGTTCCATGCAAGCCGAAACCGAAAATCGATAGAATCCCGAAGTTCTGCGTGACATCCAATCGTCAGTCGACCTCACGCACACAAGATCGCATCAACGATCGCATACCCTCCAGAGGTTCGAATACGTGTAGCCAAAAGACACATATGTGTAGACGTCGCCGGGCACAGTCGCCATACCAGGCTGTGATCCGATTGTGGTACACACCTGGTTCACGAGCGTGGTGTTCTCGTATCCAGGTCCTGATGGCACAAGTGTTGTACACGTCCCATTGATGGTGTGGAATTCGTTGATAATCAAGGACTCAAACGCGTAACGGAGAGGCTGTTGCAGTGCGACATAAACACACATGAAAACAAAGGCATGTCTGCACACGCACATTGAGGTAGCTGATCCAGCGCAACGCCCCGACAATGTTCCCCATAGTGATAGCATAGCCAGTGTACAGAACCAGGACCAGGAGTATCACTCCTGCCAGAGAGACAGCGGTCGATTCACTCTTGGAGAAAGCTGCAATATTTCTAAAGCAAGCCTTCATCACCAGCATCACACTAAAGGTGAACAAGAGGAACGTGCTATAAGAATTGTGAGCTAGAATTACATTGTAAGAAAGCTGAAAGGAAGACAACACACACAAGAACTGTTGCGCCGTTTTCTGCAGACCAACCAAAAAGTAGAAAATGACTGTCATGACGGTGACGGAAAACAAGCTAATTGGAATGTCGACGATGGTTTGAGCTAGACCCTCGATAAAAGGGTAATACAAAGCTCTTTTTTGATGACGGAGGACGATCAGGTGCTGAGAAAACAGCCCGGGAATTTCAGCCATGGACAAGACGGACCCACAGAACAAGATGCTGTCAAGGGTAAGATTCAATGCGCTGACATCCGAGTTGCACAAGATATCCGTACTAGTAGAGCGCACTACCCAGTGAGAAATACGCATTCGTATTGCTGGCAGTTTGGAAGAACACGGTCCCGGTGAACACGGCCTGGAATATCTGCGATCTGTAGTTGTTCATGGCAGATCAGTCTCCAACAAACAGGCAGAAGCAATACGACGGAACGCGGACCCCACTTGGACAGCTTGCGTGACCCAGTCACCCTTCAATATTTGCCATCGGCGGTGCATCACCGCGCGGACCTGCATGGGTATGGATAGTGTATACGACTGGCTATTCGGAGCACGTCGCGCGTGTTCGCTTGTGGCGCTCGTGTCATATGCTCGCTTGAGGTCAGGTTTGTTGACGTAAAGGTTGTAGTACGAATCCATCGATGACTGATTGAGCTGGCCATAGGCGGATGCCTTGAAATAAACAGCCATCTCGTCCGCTGTGGGGGGTATGACGCCCTGGAATCCAGGACGGATCTTCCTGCCATTTGGATCGGTTACTGCATGAGGACGGTGAGTATACAAGATATTCAAAGACTGTACCGCGACGTACCCGCCACCAAGAAATCTGGGGTGGTTTGCCTATTCTGTGGTTCGTACCCCATGTCTATGAAATACCGTTTCGCCTCTTTCGCAGGCCCAAAGTATACCATCTTTCCTTCGTTGATGAGGCATAACTTATCAAAGAGGTCAAAGAGCTGCTCTCCAGCTTGATAGATAGAAGCGACGGTCGTGACCTCGGCGGTATCGGTCGCGACGCGAAGTGCTCTGAGAAACTCGAGCGCCGTGGACGAATCCAAACCACGCGTCGAACTAGGCGCACCTAAGTCGAGAACGTGGTTTTGCAGTGAAAAGAGAACGTACTTGTCCCAACAAACGAGCCTGCCCCGTGCGGACAGGACCTCTGCAATCGATACCCTCTTCTTCTCACCACCCGAAATGCCTCTGAGAGATGCATCACCAATGACAGTATCCCTGGCATGTTTGAGTCCAAATATGCGCATGAGCACTTCCGTCGTATGCGTGGCATGTGCCGTTCTCGACTGGTTTCCCGATCGGTGGTTCGTGGCTCTCATCGTAGAGGCAAACTCTAACGTTTCTCTGACGTTGAGCGTCGGGAAGTGGACATCATCCTCGGGGCAGTATATGACATCACCGCGGTACCGTTTTTCAATCTCTTCGGAAATGAACGAGTCGTAGAAGACATCACCAAGAACATCGTGGTAGTCTACGCGATCGTTGGCGAGGGTTTTCAGAAAGGTGCTGCATCCAGAACCCGGACGACCTAAAACGACTGTGTCAAGGGAGGGTTTTCATGCGTAAGCCAGGGTGAAAGCAGTGAATGGGGTATAATACACACGGAGCATCTCCCCTGGCAGCACAACACCCTCGAAACCGGATATAATGTCACGAACTGGGGGGTGACGCAAGGTATTGATGTAATTCATTATCGAGTGGGGGTAAAATGGCGATGCCAGATTGTGCTGAACGGCCGTACTGACCCCCAGTCCCACGACGCGTAGGTCTCTAAACATGACCCCTAGTTTCCGTGTCTCGGCGCCATCTTCGGTAGACCTGGTCATGAGTGCGATGCTGAACCCAGGGACAATGGCGACAAAAGGTGAGGTAGACTTACTGTCTGACAATATCTTTGATCAGCGACTCTATATCTAATGGATCATTGGAATGCGTGGGAGATGCATAGCTTGGCAGCTGCTTGGCCTGATGGAGATGCTGCGTGTCACATTCGGACACATGTAGCTGTATCTCCGACGGATCAGCCATGGCTCTGACAGAGGGGGGACGAAAGGTTAGTGGCAGCTGCGGTATAGTTGGAAGAGGGGGAGCAGGTGGGGAGCGAGAGGACGCAAATCATTGCGGTTCGAATAAATAGAGGTAGAGGAGAAGAGAGTACATAATAAGTTTATAGTTCATGTCGAAGTTGCCTATGATACTTACACAGTAACTAGTAAGAGTTACTAACTAGCCGGAGTGGCACTGGCATGTGACACTCAGTTCGACATACTATCTCGTCACGTATCATCATGCTGTAACATCTTGAGTACATATACTATCCTATACCCCAAATGCACAATTTCTAGCTCTCATCAATAATCAGGGATGTTCTCGTAAGTAGTAAATATTTCTTTTTGCTCACTTTGCTTCATTCTCTTTTAACCTTCCAGAGACGTCCGGCTGTCACGGTGGAGCGTTATCGGTTATCGCTGAATGGCACCCAGTTCTCCTTCATCTCTTCCTCAGGACTACGCCACTACGGCTCATTTTTCAGGTAATGGCGATGACCGTCACGCCACTGCGCCGCAGGGAGATGACGATCTCCTCAACACCGAAAGTGAACGGCTGATTTCCCGTCCATCCGTCCAGCGCATCAGAGCTGAATTCCACAGTTCTTTTCGCGTTCCCGAGCCTGCAAACATCATACCCTCACCCTCCGAAGCGACCCCTTTGCTTGCTCCACCGATTCACATCGAGGAATCAGTCGAACGTGACTTGAGCGAGCGTAACAGCGTGTCGGCCATCTGGGAAGAGGCAAAAATACTGAGCAAGTATTCATTCCCTGTGTTTATGTTCGTGGGCTCTGCTCCTCGGCATGAATTTTTGCTCAAGGCAGATATTGCAGCACACACGTGTTTGAACACACTATCCTCATGACCTCAGTAATTTGCATTGGTCATATTTCTACCATTGCTCTCGCTGCCGCTACGCTCGGCTTCATGACGGCAAACGTCTCTGGACTCAGTATCATCCAAGGTATGGCTAGTACCTTGGATACCGTCTTGCCGAGCGCGTGGACTTCGGATCAGCCACAACTCGTCGGATTATGGACTCAACGCATGGGTATGCACAGTATTCTTAAAGGGTAGCAATGCTTACCTCTGACATCAGCTGTTCTCCAACTTCTGATATTGATCGTGAGTATTTGTATTGGTGTGATTGCCGAACATATCATATTCATCACAATGCTGTTAGCCCATTTATGTGATCTGGCTCAATGGGGAGGGCCTTCTCTTGGCGCTAAGACAAGATCCGCAGGTCGCGAGGCACGCCGGTATTTATTTGAAGTGGGCCTCTTTATGTCTCCCAGCGTATTCCTTCAATTGCATTTCTCGGTGAGCTTTTTTGCCACCACCTTGGTATCTTTCTGATGACCAGATTCAGCCGATATTTTCAAGCCCAAGGTAAGACTGAAGTATTTTGAGATTGTGTCACCACGTGAGTCCCATCTTCAAGGATTGTTTGACGTGCCGGCACGTATCATTATCTGTGTTGCACCAATCAATATACTCTTGAACTATGTCCTTGGTGAGTCACTCCGCAGTAAGTGATACTGTAAGGAACTTATGGAATGTTTAGTATGGGGACCTGATTCGATCCGCCTTGGGTTCATTGGAGCACCAATTGCGATATCGATCTCATACAATCTGATTTCCATCGCATCTATTATCTATGGCGTGTTTTTCGTGGAAAAGACAGCCTGGCATCCTGTCTCTACACGGTGCTTGACTTCCTTGGGTCCATTGGCCTGGTTGTGCTTGGGGAGCGTTGGTGAGCACCTACATACCTTGCGACTATTTCTTGACCTCAGCTCCAAGCATAGCCCAATTTGCCTCGGAGTGGTGGTCATGGGAGCTCGTTGGACGTACGTGGCATATGTGTGTCTCGCTTCAATCAAACGGACTTACGATAATCCCCTCATAGTCGCTGCTAGCTTGTGGGTCCTCGGTTACTAATGATCGCGTCGCAAATTCGCGACTAAGACATGGTCTTCAGCCTCGGACCCGTATCATTGGCGACGCAATCGATTCTCCTGACCACAACTTCCTGTGCCTTCCAAGCACCCTATGCTTTGGGAATTGCGACCTCTGTGCGGTAGGTTGTTTAATTTTTATCCTCACGACCCCTCAGCCTAACGGTCTTGCGCGTAGAATTGGCAATCTCCTCGGGGAGAAGAAAGCGAAGCAGGCAGACGTAGCCGCGAACACCGCCCTATTGCTTGCCGTCGCTCTTGCCCTTTTCTTAAGGTCTGCATCACCTTGTTTGGAGTTCCAACGTCTTGATTGTTACTTGCTCAGTGGCCTTCTTTTAACCTTCCGCAAGAGATGGGGATACCTTTTCAACGATGACCCGGGTGTGTGGCGCGTGATTCGGGCGGTGTTCGTGAGGCTGACCAGCATGGCCTGCTTCCTCCAGAGGTTGTAGCTCTCGTGGCTGCCGTTTTGCCGTTGGTGGCGCTCGTGCATATCCCCGATGACTGTGGTGCTGTGATCTCTGGAATCTGGCGCGCGCGAGGGAAACAGGTACGAGTTACATCCTTGAATTCGGCAGCCGATGTACACCGTACTGATCAAGTGCAGACCTTGGGCGCGATGATCAACATCACGTGAGCTAGGCACTCTGGATATTCTAAACGATTCACTCATGGCGCTTAATAGCGCATACTATTTCCTTGGTTGCCCTCTCGGGCTATGGCTGACCTTCAAGCACGAATTCGGCCTCTATGGGCTCTGGTGGGGTCTCAACTTTGCATTGACGTTTGCTACATCGCTTGGTATTTATCTCTGCCTGTCGACGGACTGGCAGAAAGAAGTGGGAAAAGTGATGGCTCGCTTGGAGCTCGACAAGGCTCACCAAAGGGCGACAGACGAAGAACATACTCAGTAATACTGTTACGATCCACACGTCGGTGTCGAATATACTTCGTGTTTACTCGACATCGTTTACTTCTTGGAATTTTGTCTTCGCAGACCAGCGCAGCATTCGTTTTTCCTTTGTACTACTTAGTGATTCGGACAGGTTCGGTTCGGTCCGGTTCAATCAAGATTTTCCTGAACGCTGAACTGAATGTGCACCTGTCCGGTTCAGTGTTCTCCCTGAACGTTTGAACGCTGAACCTAATGCGCAGTGAACGTGACCACACGTTCAGTTCGCGTTTGAACGCGTCCACCAGCATGTACTAGACGGTTGCGAACAACCTTCAGGACGATGCAAAAATTAGAGTATAGTAGAAGTATTGTAACTACTCCGAGATAGACATCTTGTCAGAATCATCCTCTTTGGCTGTAGAGGCTTCGAACGAATCGGTGAACGGCGCGGCGGTGAGCTGGTCGTTCTTGGTAAAAGGTCCTTGAAAAGACGTTGAATCGCAGTTCATCCGAGTTGGTGATGTTGTTGGGAATCCCAGCACGCGTGTTGTTGACGGCGAGGGCGACTGGTGCAGCTTCTGCGATGAACAATGTCAATACGCTTCCATTGGACGGGTACGGGTTCCTATGAGGAGTACCATCAATGTATTCAGTGCGACGCTCCAGCGCCGAGTCAAGACGTACTCATACATGGTATAAGTCTGGGGCGTAGTGCTGTACAAGTAAGCCAGATCGAAATCAACAGCAAGTTGTTGCAAGCCGGAGGTGATAGATTGCCCATAAGGGGCATCGAGAGTGGATTTCGACATCGTGGTATGGTACTACAAGTCGTCTTGTCCCATGATGTTCGAGAATGCGATATGATTTAGGAGCGTACCTCATAGGTAACCCTGTTTTGATCGAGATACCTCCGAGTAAATGTTATGTTGTTGGTGTTTCCCTTAGCAGCGTCAAGGTCTGCGGAAGTCTCAGTGCGGTTCATGGCTATGTCAGATGTCGGAGGCATGCACTCATCCAGCCTGCGGAAATGATAAGTTTGAGCTAGCCTCCACTGGAGGCAACTAACGTACCAAAAAAGTCAGAGTTCCATGTTGATTGAGAGATAGGTGAGGGACCCGCCTTCCACTGAGACAGGAAGTCTTCAGTTTGTGTGGCAGACGACGTGTGGCCGGCTTCTCAGGTGGTTCGTCTCAAAAACGGTTTGAATTGAGGTACAACACACAACGCTTCAAGTTACCTAGCAACTGCGTTCGAACGCGTTCGAGTTCTGAACGCCAATTACACGTTCAGCAACCAATGAACCTGAGCGCAACCGTGCGTTCGGTTCAGCACCCACTGGCAGGAGTGAACGGCAAACTGAACAGGCGTTCGGTTCTCAAAAAGTCCGGTTCAAACTGAGGTTCAGATCTCAGAACCGGACCCGTTCAACTCACTAGTACTACTCGTGGTGCGACACCTGCTTCGTTGCACATCAGTGATAGGTTTCATGCTAGCAAACTCCCTCACCTGTGGACGGCCAATCGTGCCAAAGACTCCTCGCCAAACAAGCCATTGAAAGTTACGCAGTGATTCAAAATGCTGGAGTCGACGACTGTACGTACCTTGGAGATTCCATCAGGAACAATGCTAATCTAGCTTGTTCGTAACGATGCCAGCTTAGGCCATACTAGTTTCATGTTATTGCGGTATTGTCTTTCGTGCACAACGGGTTCAATCTGGCGCAGCGACACCAGCGACACCAAAGACCCTTCGACGAAGAACGTCTCTTGCCATGGGGCCACCACCAATGTTTCAGCTGCCATCACGGGTTGCGTCTCTCATGCTCAATTAACACGGTAGATATGCTCGCAATGCACACGCTGATGCGTAGTGCAAAATTGCCAAGGATCATATACATATCCGTCAAAATTGAAGAATCGGTGACCCTCACTCAAACGATGTTGCATATATGGATCTTGTAAAAATGGCCATGCGAACATCAGCGTCCCGGTCGTCCGTCTATCATTTACTCTGGTGTATCCATGTGCCCAAGCCAGAACAGATACTACCACTCTAGGCTGGTCACGGCAGGTGTCCTCAGTCAAGGTCCCTGGTGGCAATACGGACGAATTCCAAAGTACATCAACCTTCTTCATCAATGCAGGCCTAACAAACGCAGCGAGCAACAGACACACTCGAAAATCTCGGGATCGGAGATCTGTGGCTTCAGTGCCTACATGCTTGCCCAACCTACTTGATGCTCAAGGATAGTTTGCCATAGAGTGTTGACAGTTCCACCGTCACATACATATCGTCCATAAAAGCAGCACAGCCGTTGGTGGCATACTTCTATACACAGAACACAGTTCATGGAACACGGCGGTCCGGCTTTCCATCGAATATAGAATAAGAAATCAAGTTTCGAATTGTCGCCCCTGGGGGAAATAGAGGTGAGAGTCATACCATCTAGAGAAATGGAAATGTCGTCTTACGGTTTTCTTTGCGGACGAGCGCATGAGATTTGCCCATGGCCAGCCCCCGCCCTTGCGTATCCGAAAGAAGTACATGCCTGCAAACATGAACAAGACCTGTCACCACACACTCATCGTCAGTCTCAGTCTCAGTCTCAGTCCAGCCCATCCCACTGCTCAAAAGCTTGCGAGAGAAAACGAAACGAAACGCACGTTGAAACCAGCGAGCCCGAGAACGACACCCAAACCCCTCCAATGATGACCATATGATATGTCAAAGGTTGACTGCATCCACTCGTTCGTCGTCCGGAAGGGACAAAACGCGCACTCGGCGGTCGCGTTCGGGTTGGTGAGGTAACCGCCTGCGAAGGAGATGTAGGGATCCATGTAGGCGCTGCAGCTTATGCCTGAGGGTGGTTCGATTGTGACGAACTCGATGGGCGCGCAGGTGATCAATTGGTTGCCGAGGACTGGGAGGTAGGAGAGGACGTCGACGTGTCGTTCACCGAGTGGGTGCAGTGGAAAGGCTCACCTTGACCCAAGAGACCCTCGACAAGATAGGTAAGGAAGGAAAGGCGGTACGCCCACCGCCACCACCCTAATTGAGAATACGTTTGTAGGACGCCAGCGCTATGATATCACCATCCATCCATCCATCCATCAGCACAACTGAGGCACGCCATGCTAGAAGAGAGTGATGCGTACAAGATGCCCGTGAACGTGAACAAGGCACTGCACAACGCGGCTGCGATGGTCCCGTTGGGAGAGATCGCCGCAATGGCCTGCATGAAGGTGGTGTAGTACAACGGAAACGCGACGCAGAAAAAGAGGTACGAAAAGCCGGCGCGAGAAGGGTCGAAGCCAGAGGTCCAGTACCAGCAGAAAAAGAACAGGGACGAGCCAAGCATGTTCCACGGGATTTCGGTCAGAATCTGAGACACGAGGAACGCAGACAAGGTAAACATCCTCGAGGGACGCTCCCGAACTTCGTAGACGGTTCGGCTTTCGATAAACTTGCCCTGCAGATGCAGTGTTATTGGTACACAGACCGCCGCCGCCAAGAAGACCGACTGCGGTCAGGTAACGTTAGTCAATTCCTCGCGTTTGGAATGATTTGCGAAAGGCACGCACAAAGAGTTTGTCCTGACAGCCCTGCAAAGAATTTTTCGCTCCAAAGAATGTGAACCCTATAAGGAGCCCGGCAACAACGAAGACGATCAGTTTCGAATAGATGTACATCGGGTTTCGCCAGTAACCCACGAGGCCACGGTGAGTGAGTAACGCGAGTTGCTTCATCCAAGAGTTTGCAAACTCGGAATGTGTCCTGGAGCTCACCACAGGACGAGACCGTCCCTCTTGGCGAATACGTTCGATCTCAAGGTCCAGCTTCGCTGCTTCTGGGGAATCTATCCAGACCTGGTTCCAGTCGGTCGTACATGTTGCTGTGGCGCCAGCTCCGATGACGTCCAACATGTATTCGGCCCTGAGTGGTGCAACGGCGTGTTCAGTTAGCGATATACCACCAAGGATGACAACACTCACGGGTTTGCGTCGGCAGCACAGCGAGGAGCGCCGTTCCTTTGGAAGTATTCGATCATCGTCATAGACCTCTCGCCGATATCGCCAAAGTAGACCATTTGTCCACCTTTGCGGAGCAACAGCAATCTATCAAAGACCTGGAAGAGTTCGCCAGAGGGTTGATGGATTCTGTACCCGCCCCCTCGTCAGCAACCGCAACCAACGCAACGCTCATGGACAGGACTCACGAACAAAGTATAGCCTGTCCATTGTCAGCGAGCTCACGAAGGCACGTCACGACAGCCCAAGCGGACCGCGAATCAAGACCAGAGGTAGGTTCGTCGAGGAAAAGCAGTAGTTCCGGCTAAGTAACTTCCTCGTCAGTCAAACACGACACGAGCACAGGCATTGGAAGATCTTACCTTGGCAGCCAACTCAACGCCGATGGTAGTACGTTTCTTGTGCTCAACACCAAGCGAACCGACAATGGCATCTGCGTAAGCTTCCAAACCACACATTTTCAGACATTTGTCAACGCTGTTCACGAACGGTGGGGTATCAGAAACAGGACGGACGTGGATGCTCATCGAGACATACTAGGCGTCTTTCTCAGCCATCGGAACGGATGCGGGCTGTCGAAGCCGCGCAGAGAACAAAAGTGCCTCGCGAACCGTGGACTCTGGAGTGTGAATATCCATCTGCTGAACGTACCCCGTCTGGGCCCGGAAGTCCGCTGGGAGCGGATGTCCGTTCACCAAACAATCACCGCGCACGACACCGACCGAGGTGCGCTGAGCGAGTACATTCAGTAATATCGTCTGTCGAGACAATGCGCGGGTCAGCGCCAATACCGCCTACACTTGTGATCCCTACCTTGCCCGCGCCGGACTCCCCCATCAATGCCGTCAATCCTCCGGGAGCGACATAGCCAGAGACATCATCGAGCAGCTTGCGCATTTCCTCTCCAGAAACGGGTACCTCATTCTGGATATTCTTCCACGAAAAGATATCAGCTCGCCCTGGTTTCTCGGATTCGAGAATATCTATGATACCGTTGTTGGCGGAGCCCAACGCCCCTCGTGTCTCACGCAGATCGTCTGGCGCAACCGATTCTTCATCCATAGCCTGGTTGATGGGCACGCGATCACTCCCTTCCCTGTAGAGAGTCACTGTGGTGTCCTGCGTGGTCCGCTTGTTGTATTGAGTGAAGAAGAGCAAGACCCCAAGGAAACAGAAATATAAAATCCATAGAGTCCCCAAGTTCTGGGTGACACCCAATCGTCAGTCGACATCAGGTACACGAAATACAACAACGATCACATACCCTCCAGAGGTTCGAATATGAGTAACTGAATGACGCATGTGTGAAGGCATCCCCAGGCACAGTCGCCATACCAGGTTGCGATCCGAGTGTGGTACACACCTGGTTCGCGAGCGTGGTGTTCTCGTATCCAGGTCCTGATGGCACGAGCGTCGTACACGTCCCGTTAACGGTATGGAATTCGTTCACAATTAAGGATTCGAACGCATAATGGAGAGGCTGTTGCAATGCGACCTTAACACAGATGGGAACAAAAGGCATGTCTGCACACGCACATTGAGGTAGCTGATCCAGCGCAATGCCCCGACAATGTTCCTCATAGCGATAGCATAGCCATTATGCATAACCAGGATGAGGAGCATCACTCCGGCCAGTGAGAGAGCGGTCGATTCACTGGTGGAGAGAGCTGCAGCACTTCTGAAGCAAACCTTTATCACGAGCGTCACAGTGAAGATGAACAAGAGGAACGTGCTATCAGGATTGTGAGCCAAAATTATCTTGAAAGAAAGCTCAAAGACAACGCACAGGAACTGTTGTGCCGTTTCTTGCAGGCCCACCAAGAAGTAGAGAATTACGGTCATGAAGGCGACGGATATCAAGCTAATTGGAAGGTCAACGACCGTGTAAGCTAGGCCCTCGATGAAAGGGTAGTACAAAGCTCCTTTTTGATGACGGAGGACGATTAGGCGCTGAGAAAAGAGACCGGGAATTTCAGCCATAGACAAGGTGGAGCCACAGAACAAGGCGCTGTCAGAAACGACATTTAATGTGCGTGTATCAGAGTTTCACAGGGTATCCATACAAGTAGAGCAAACCACCCCGCGCATAATATGCACTCGTGTTGCTGGCAATTTGGAAGAACACGGTCCCGATGAAAATAGCTTGTAATATCTGTGCCCTGTAGTTGTTCATGACAGATCAGTCTCCAACAAACAGGCGGAATCAATGCGATGGAACACGGACCCCAATTGGATAGCCTGCGTGACCCAGTCACCCTTCAATATTTGCCATCGGCGGCGTATTACCGCGCGGACCTGCATGGGTATGGACAGTGTGTACGACTGGCTATTAGGAGCATGCCGTGCGTGTTCGCTTGTGGCACTCGCGTCATATGCTCTCTTCAGGTCGGGCTTGTTGACGTAAAGGTTATAGTACGAATCCACCGATGATCGATTGAGCTGGCCGTAGGCGGATGCCCCAAAATACGCAGCCATCTCATCTGCCGTACGGGGTATGACGCCCTGGAATCCAGGACGGATCTTCCTTCCGTTGGGATCGGTTACTGCATGAGGAGGATGAGTATACAGAAGACATTGAAAGACTGTCCCAAGCCGTACCCGCCACCAAGAAATCTGGGGTCGTTTGCCTATTGTGCGGTTCGTACCCCATGTTCATGAAATACCGTTTTGCCTCTTTCGCAGGTCCAAAGTATGCCATCTTTCCTTCGTTGATGAGGCATACCTTATCAAAGAAGTCAAAGAGCTGCTCTCCACCTTGATAGATAGAAGCGACAGTCGTGACCTTCACAGTATCGGTCGCGACGCGAAGTGTTCTGATGAACTCGAGCGCCGTGGACGAATCCAAACCACGTGTCGAACTATGTGCATTTTAGTCGAAAACGTTGTTCTGCGGCGAAAGCGAAATAGTGCATACTTGTCCCAACAAACGAGCTTTCCCCGTGCGGACATGACCTCTGCAATCGACACCCTCTTCTTCTCACCACCAGATATGCCTCTGAGAGACACGTCGCCAATGACAGTATCCCTGGCATGTTCGAGTCCGAATATACGCATGAGCACTTCCGTCGTATGCGCGGCATGTGCCGTTCTCGACTGATTGTCAGGTCGGCAGTTCGGGGTCCTCATCGTAGAGGCGAACTTCAACGTTTCTCTAACGTCGAGCGTCGGGAAGTGGACATCATCCTCGGGGCAGTATATGACATCACCACGGTACCGTTTGTTGATCATTTCAGACGTGAGCGAGTCGTAGAAAACATCACCGAGAACATCACGGTAGTCCACGCGATGGTTGGCGAGCATTTTCAGAAAGGTACTGCATCCAGAACCCGGACGACCCAAGACGACTGTGTGAAGGAGAATTTCCGCGCGTAAGCCAGGGTGGAGGCAGTGAATGGGATATACATACGGAGCATCTCGCCTGGAAGCACAACACCCTCGAAACCGGAAATAATGTCACGAACTGGAGGGTGGCGCAAGGTATTGATATAGTTCATTATCGAGTGGGGGTAAAATGGCGATGCCAGATTGTGCTGAACGGCTGCACCGACGCACAGTCCTATGACGCGTAGGTCTCTAAACATGACCCCCAGCTTCCGCATTTCCACGCCATTTTCGACAGACCTGTCATGAATACGATGTTGAACCCGGGGACAATGACAACATACTAGGGTGATGTAGACTTACTGTCTGACCATGCCTTTGATCAGTGATTCTACATTTAATGGAGCATTGGAATCCACGGTAGATGCATAACTTTGTGGCTGCTCGTCCTGATGAATGGTTTCTGGTTTCTGATGCTGCGTGTCAACTTCGGACATATGTAACTGTAGCTCCGACGGGCCAGTCATGGCTCGGGGGGAGGGGCGGAAGATCAATGGCAGCTGCGTAATAGTTGGAAGAGGGGGTGGGAGGATGGTAGGACACGCAAGGATTCATTACGGTTCGAATAAATAGAAGATAAAACAGTCCAGTATATCACATCCGCACAAAATCTTTAATGAAACTCAGAATTCACCAGTTTACTTACGGTTGTCCGCAAGAGTTTGGGAAGGCGACAGTGCTTGATCCCTGCCTTACTTGCCGAGTAAGAGTCAGCCAATGCAGACGAAGGGCAGAAGTACGTTGCATGGAATCCCAAATGGATTAGCGCCCGACTAACCCAGAAAATAAGCTATCCGAGAGCCTTCGGAACGAGCATGTCACGTACCGTCTTTTGACAAGTGGGAACAGACCTAGAAAGAAAGAAAGGAAAGCAACTGCTATGAGGGTTAGGGTTCAGCAGAAAAATTGAATCTTCCAAAGAACGTCAGTTATTACTTCACCAGTCCTATCGTTCACCGAAATAATGTTGAAACACGAGTGAAACATCCAAAACCTGAATGTGCCCGAAGGTGTCTGAGCCCAAGCTAATAGTATTTGTCAGGCGACGAGGGTACTCGCCATCTGTTGCCGTCGCGACTTGAACCGCGTCGAACGTGACCATAATCATGTTACATAAGACTGATTAACCTCTACTAGTACCACGAAAACTCGCGTTTCTTCAATCATGACGGGCACCGTTCCGCGCGGCCCCGAACTCGAGCCGTTCTATCGACGGTATCATATGGCAAGCTTGATACGTTGGACTGGAGGTTCGCTGCATTGCAGTTGCAGGTGGTTGTAGAACCGACTCAGCTCAACAGTCGAATTGGTTGATTGAGATGAAACCCTGGCTACCGGCAACCCAAGGACTATAAGCTGTCCTTCCGTGCGAGTCACCGCGACTTCGTAGCTTCTTTGGGAGCTCGCCGTCACCCGGGTCGGCTGGTTTGCCAGGACGAGACCGGATCTGTCCCCCTCTCCTTCAAATTCCTCAGTTGGACTGTACCAGAGTATCTCCTTTCAGATTTCCTCCTCTCACACCTAGCATCTCTCTCTCCCTTTCCTGCACCCATTCTCTATAGCACCGTCCTTCTCGCTCCAGCCCGAAATCGAAGGCCACAGTCACACACATGTGTCTACTGCTACAGATACTGTTGCACGACCCCATCCATGCACTGCGCGACTTCCACGCCGTGTTCATTGAAACACATCGCAAGGGATGAACATCACGTCAATGTATATGAAAAAATATCAGGGATATGACTATTGCCCCAATCTTCAGGCTTTCTGGAGTCATTCGAGGAAACATACCGCACGGAGAATTCCGAGACATAGGGCATGTCGAAAAACTGTGTAGTGATGCGTGAATATTCTTTCTATCGAATTACCTTAGCCTTTCTCCGCCGTCTAGACTCGGCAGTGACCAGTCTCCCCCTGCTAATCAGTAAACCACAAAATTTCAGCGCCTGCAAGCCTACAGTGCATTTTCGCTGATTAGCAACGAATGTCAACTTCTTGTCACGTGACGTCTACAGAGTCGTAAAACGGAAATCCGCAGGACCAGGTGTCCATGGACTCCATATGAAGTGGGCATCATTGGGTCTCCCAACCAGGGCCAGCCTATTCATTCACCGATTCTCGGTAAGTTTTGTCTTTGTCAACCATGTCTGATTCCAACGATTACATTCAGCCGGTATCTCCGAGCTCAGGGTAGCAGTGAAACTTTGTGAGCTCATGAGGCGCACTGACCTCACCTTGAAGGATTTTTTTTGATGTGCCTGCACGTATCATTTCCTTTGTTACGCCCATCAACGTCCTCTTGACTTATCTACTTGGTGAGCAACTTGCCTCGGCCTGTCAGTGGTCGTATGATAGAACCTCATCCGAGGCATTAGTCGTATGGGGACCTCCGATTGCGATTCCTATTTCGTACAACCTGATTTCCATCGCATCCCTCATTAACGGCGTTCACGTCGTGGAAAGAACCGCCCTGGCATCCCACTGGCATTTCGACGCGATCGTTGACGTCTCGGTTTTGTTAGCGAGGACGAGCGTGGGTAGTGTTTATTAGGTGCGTACCTACTATGACATACCCTGTCACCGTATGTAGATCCGCTTAGCTCCAAGCCTAGCCCAATTTTGCAGCCGAACGATGGTCCTGGGAGTTTATTGACCTACGTAATACTTCCACTCCGCGCTGTTCAACGGACTTGTAGGAAACAGTCGCAGTTTCGTTGGTAACGCAGTCGATCCTTCTTACCACAACCTCTCGTAGGTTTCAAGCGCTTCGTGCACTGGGAATCGCAACTTCCGTTTGGTCGGTTGTCGAGCTTTTCCCGCGACGGAGGCCACGCTCGATCGCCCTCCGTAGATTTGGCAATCTCCTCGGGGAGAAAGACACGAAGCGCGCGCGCGTGTGTCCACGAATGCCGCCATCCTGCTTTCCACCATGCTCGCGTTATTTTTAAGGTTTACATGTCATTGCTTTGATTTTCTGCGTTTAACGGTTAACACAAAATGGACTTTTTCACGACTTTCCGAAAGACGTGGGGCTATATGTTTAACCAGGTAAGCGGATCATGATCCCCGCTAAAGGTGACCAATATAATGTGTTTCCCATAGGGATAGGGGCTCTCGTGGCTGCTGTTTTGCCTCTGCTTGCGCTCATACAAGTGTGTGACGACCGCGGGGCGTACTGTGCATGCGAGGGACACAAGTGTGTATTACTCGGCCCGTCAACGTTTCAACATCCAATATCAGTAATGAGTCACCTAATCAAATGTGCAGTCATCAATTTCATTTCGGGCAAGCTAGACGTTTACTAGATACTCCGGATGATCAAGTGATCACTCTCGATACTGCATACTACTGCCTTTGTTGCTTTATTTGACCTTTCAGCAAGAATGGGGCCTCTTCGGGCTGTCGTGGAGTTCCGATATTGCGATGCGGCACGGGTTGATCACTTGGCATCTACCCCTACCTGTCAACAGACTGGCAAAGGAGGTGGAGAAAGTAATAGCCCGCTTGGCGGTTGACAAAACCTGTCGACAGGGATGAGCGGACGAAGAATATACTCAGACCAAGACATGTGACAACGTGCCTCGAAACGGTTCACGACCCCAAAACAAAGATATCCTACTGAATGGACAAGCTCCACTTTACACGAGCCAATATAGTACCGAGGTGGAGCGTGCCACAGAACGACGTTTCGCTGTCAGGGCGGCGATTTGAAGTTGCGGTGGGAGAGGAGGAGGCTGGATTTCAAACCACGAATGTGGTGCAATCCAAAACGATTGAATTCCGAGACTGCGGAGTCGGGCGTCAACGGGAGCTTGTACGTCTCGTGTGGGGGACCTGAATCCCACGTCCCCGATGTCCCCGATGACTTGGTGGGATCGAGTATGGTGTTAAGCGAATGGCCGTCAGTCCACGAGGATGTTCGACGAACGTACTTGAATGGCACTTTGTGCTCCTCTCCCCACGTACCTCCACCGTAACCGTGAACCATTAGCGGCCGGACAATCGCGGACGAACGTCACCCGAGATTTTGGTCCTGGGTATTAATAGACAGCACTAGTGAGATCTCCATGGAGCCGACGGAAGACCCGCTTGCAATGGATGGGAATCATGAACGAACTAGCATCAGTGTGCGATCGGGCGACTACACAGCTGCACTACATCGTGTTCGAAACGTCGACACTGCGCAGTCTTGCCGAGATGCTACCCCGCCGAGCTACTCCTGAGCCATAGAATACGATACCGCTGGCGCTCTCGGCGCAGTTTCATTCGGGGAAAGCGAAATGGTCCGTGTAGAGCCTGAGAACCCGTGTCGCTATGACCGCGTGTCCCAGTCTGCGACACGTTCTGAAACGGTTCTCCCGTCCACTCGGGTGTGTGCGTGTGGACAGCGGGGGTCACGGTGGCCTTTTCGATGCGCAATTGCGAAAATTGCAGGTCACCGCGCCTTCTTTCTTTCTCGTGACCACGTGTCACCGGCGGTCTCCGCTCAGGGCATTCCAAACAACCTGGCGTGGTTTAGGGAAGTGGGACTGTTGCGAACTTGAACGACGACGATGCTTTCGATTCCATAATGGCCTTGGTGGTCGTTCCAATTCCTATTTTATCCTTATCCTAGCCATCCTATCCGATGGAGAAAACGTTCATGAATGAATGGTCTCGAACACAAACGCAGGGATAGTCACAAGGAGCCAGGGTCCTGTTTCTTACTTACTAGTATCCCTTCATTGACATGATCAACGCGACCACATGCATGGGGTGTAGGAATGAGATCTTGCCAGGGACGGGCCGACGCTGTCCGCTTCGTGTTGTGTCCCATTTCAGCTGTCGTGCGCATATTCTTAGCACGATTTTTCGAGAAACCCGCCAGTGGATTTAGCATACTCACCGTAGGGAGGCAAAAGCCTCCGCGGCCCGCGAGCATTCAAACGTTCACTTCCCATCGCTTATCATTTAAGTAAGGTGATGGTACGATGACCCGCTTTCGTTTCGAACGGCCCAGGAACCGGAATCTGTGACGGCACGAGAACGCGTGCGTAGTAAGTAGGCGCTGGTCGGCCCAGACCGCGCAGGGTTGCCAGGTTCTCCTCTTTTTTTTCTTCTTTTCTTTCCCCCCC
>JBBPRI010000213.1:0-33116 GCA_038092955.1 Boletus pseudo-olivaceus | reverse complement strand
CTGATGACGCAATATGGATAGCGTAATCATGTTCACACGTCCATCAGGACATCATGTGACATGGCCTAGAATCATGGTCTGGAACTGAAGTCCGAATATGAAATACCATGATTCTCAACAGGGATTGCCAAATTGTTATCTTTGCTGAAATTGTAAAGCCATTTTAGGTAGCATCATCATGATTAGTCACTTCATTCGCATGACATTGCAACACAGCCACATTAAAATGGTACCATAACTTTTTCTGACACAACTCCGTTGATGTATTTAGGTGCCGCTGTTGTTGTTGTTGTTGTTGTTGCATCGTTGTCGTCATTGTCTCGTGTTGGCATCATTTTGTTGTCGAGGTGCATGTGTGCATGTACGATAGAATCACCTTCGTCGTCGTCAACGACAAGATAGAAACAAAACAAAATAAAGACAAAATAAGCAGAAGGCAAAAACAAAAAAAAGACGCGAGAAGGAACCGGGAAGAACATCTTGCAAGCAACAGACACGGTCAGTAGGAGCAGAGGAAACAAAAATGTTGGAACCGAAGTCCAGGAGAGGCATCCGACAAACAATGGATGTGGACCAAATGGACTTCCAGAGTGGTCCCTTTGGATCATGCCCCCAGCTCGTTTGCACTGTTGAAGAGTCTGAGCGTTAGGGAGGGCTAGAAATGAACTTTGGTGGTGAAATTTTGAGAGGGATGGTCTTACAGACCAATTTTCCTTGTACGGGGAAATTGGTCTGTAAGACTATCTGAGTTTAAAAAATGTGCTGCCAAGGGTGACAGTGACCTCGGTTTGCTCGCTCAAATTCTGCCCAAGAGCAATCTCCTTAGACTGCGCTTGGTCATTTCGTCGCCCATTAAGCCAGTTCTCCACCCAGACTGCAGGACAATTATCCGCCATGATGCTTTGTTCCTGGTTCTCTGCTGAAAGTTTTAAATGCACTAGCGTATGACTCACCCAATTCTTGCACCAACATGACAGTCGTCTCACTAGTAAGGTATCCTTGGTGTCAAATGCTGATATGCGTGGATTGCCAGAGTGAAATACTACAAATCGCTTTCGAAGGAAAAGGCTGAACAGAAACATACTCGTACGGACGGCCTGGACGCTGTCAAACCAGGAAGAAGATCGGGTGCGGGAATTGGAAGAGCTGTTGTCGACAAAATGCGGCAAGTTTGTATACCTATGATTCCTTACTCAAACCCATTTCACAGAGGATCCACGGCCATTCTTCCCAGGGCTTCCCAGACACGTTCCGCAGCGCCATCGCTCACCACAGAGTCCGCGAATGCGGTTGGTGTAGTAGCCCCCCTCACTATCGTTCGCGCCGGCGAGTCGCCGACATTGCCCCGAGTAGACGCGACGGTACTCGTAGAAGGTGCCCTGGGACGTGGTGTGAGGAAAGTGCGAAGCGCCGCTGGAATAGTGTGACGGCCGCCCATCGCGGGACTCCTGATAACGACCGTTGGGTCTTCGTTCTCTTTCTCATACTCGTGCTTCCTATTCGAGTGTTCCGTGCCAATCTGGATGCCCTGACTTGCAGCGTGCGCCGGCGAGGCCGACATCGATGGATGGGATTCATGATCCCCTTTCGCAACCTTGGTTCCCTTCAACTTGCGCCGGGGGAAGCGGTATCGTGGTCGGTCTATTGTCACGAAGGTCAAGTTCGTGGCACGTGGATACTTCTCCGACTGCGATCGTCCCAACGAGGCTTTCGTCTTTGTTAACTTGCTTGATTTTAGGAGTCGCTGAGAATGCGAACGAAGGATGCGTGGCGCAGACCAAGTCATCGAATCAGGCTTCTGGTGGGGCGGTGTAGATGTAAACGGCAAGCGAATGGTGAACTCTCTTGGTACACCCGAGTCCCTCTCAGCATCGGATCCTCCCATCATTGTTGAGTTATCCCTTGACGGGTGTCGAGAACCCAAGGTCTTGGAGCGTAAAATGGACGATTTCAAGTCCCTTGTGCCCCAGGTGGTCTTCTTGCCTGTATCAACTGAAGACGCTCGTTTCAGAGCAATTTCCTGGATGCGAGCGCTCCTCCTCCGCTGCAGGGTCGCCTGCACATCTCCCTTCGACGTATTGACATTGTCATCTGGGTTTGTCGCGCTTGTGACTGCCCTTTCGTCGGATTCGACGAAGTTATCAGACGACACCTCATCTTCTCCAGCCAACAAAGGAGACCCGGAGAGATCCATATTCTCTATGAGCCGAGATCCCCTGCGCTCCTGGACAATTTGAGATCCTTGCTCAGAAGGCTGAGTGACACTCCCTAGCGACACCCGTTGTCTCTTGGATGGACGTATTTCGTTGTCCTCGGAGTCGTCCTCTTTCGATTCACACCCTTCATTCTCCTCTTGTAGGATGGCGAGGGGAGACAATATGCCGTTTCGCCCGCGCGAGTGCGCGCCAGACTTGGTTCGACTCACAAGAGGACTGGATCCCATGAGAGCGTCCTCGATCATGAGGCTCATGCCGTCGGTTTGGTCCTCAGAGGTGTCCACCTCCATCTCCCAAGGGGTCTTCTCATACGGCCTCCACCCCGCATCGCGCGTCCGCACTGCTTTGGGTGCAGGCGGCACTCCAGTGCGTGTGCCCAAGCCCAAGCCCAAGCCTGACCTGGGGACGCGGTTCTTGCCCACGACGGCCCGGATCCCAACCAATTCTTCGATGCGTTTCTTCATCTCCACCTCGCTCATTCTCGACAGACCGTCGTCGTCACCATCGCATTCTCCAGCACGGTCCTGGTCGTCGTTCTGCCAAAAATCATCCTCTGGGCCAATCCGCATCCGACGAGGCAGCCGCGCATTGAGCGCACGCACAACGCCCTCGAGCTGCGCACGGGACATCGTCAAGAGGTCCTCGTGGCAGCAGAACGGCAAAGAGGGCAACGCCGTGAGGACAATGCTGTCGGTGGAGAGCGAGTATGTCTGGAGAACGACGGCGGGTAGCGACGGGGTGCTGGGCGTCGATGGGGAGGAGGACAGCGACGAGGTTCGACCGCGGGTGCGCTTGTTGCGGCGGCTGACCGTCGTGGGTGTGCGAATGCGCGTTGGTGTTCTGAAGAGACCCGAAAGCGCTTGCATCGGGGTGGCGCGCCGGGGCGTAGCAGGCTTGCTGGTGGTATTGTCAGTCGACATGCCCGAGCGACTTGGAAACGATGTCAAAGCCGCTCTGCAATGATGGGGAGGACAGCTCAGAGGTGTGCATGGACTGTGTATGCTGCTTTAAATATACACCGTGCAAGAGCGGCTGACGCTCGACCTTTGCTTACCTGTCAGCCTCCTCCGCCAGATCGTTATTGGTTGAGTCAGCCCACACATTGGAACCGGCGTCTGCGAAAAGCGAGATCCATTCTTTGCGAGTGCACCTCGTGCTGAACGTACAGGGTTACCACCCAAATAACCGGCGACGAATTCTAAACGTGGGGGAATAGATCAATCCAAGCGTACAAGAAAGTTAGGAACCGGCCACCTTGAAGGATGCTCGAAACTACCACGAAATTTCATCCAAGGGTGAGGGTATACTCGGTGACCGGGTAAAACACGCGAGTCATCAACGTGTGGCTTGGTGACTGGGGAGATTTCGACGAGAAGCCGTCAATAGATTTCCAGACGTTCGCCAATAATGCTAGGAACCCTGCTAGTAGTACAAGTTTAGGAACAGCTGCAGGGAGGTACCGATTATCAACCGTCCCATAATGGCCCGTCACGAGGACATGTTCGTTTCGTGCTCCAGTCCTCGGGCGCTGCGAGCTTCAACACGTGAACACCGTACCAGTCCATTCGCCACTCATGCGAGGCATAGGGTACTATCATGCTTCTGACGTATCAACCATGTTGAACCTAAGCTGAAAGCGTGGTCGAAGTGGGAACCACTGCAACCCATGGTGCGTCGAACCGGGCGCTTCCCTCCCCCAAACCCTGTACAAGCGATGACCGGAGGTCGAGAATCAGTTGACATGCGAGCACCACTCCCATCGTTTCCACGTAGCCCTTGGATACCAGCATCCATTGAGCCTATCGCAGGTTCATCAAGTCGGTGTTGTCAGGAGAAAGTGGGAACGGAATACATACCCCGAGATATCGTCTGATGATGATACTGACGACGCATGACATTAATATGCTGTCATGAGAAGATGCAAGGAAACGTCATGTCGCTGTTGAGGGTAAAGTCAGGGTAGATGCAGTGCGTACCGGAGAAAGTAGTTCGCGTTACCCTTGACGAGGGCGTCAGCGATCCACACGCCGCCCATCCGCTTTGCACGGCATCCCGATATCCAGTCCCTAACGCCATACCATAAGGCGAGCAGACATAAGATACCGTCGTACGCGACCACGGGCAACCAAAAACCGTACGAACGGTAAAATGACGGCCCGCCCCCATCGGCGCAGATGTATACACCCGTCGCGACCTCGTTGGTGACTGTATCACCAAATACATAGGTCAGCGATGGTATTATAAGCGTGGATGGGTGGGTAGAGGATCGGCGTCTAGCGCACGGACATACTTTGTGAATCTACGACAACCAAGCCCATGATGGTCATTACGGCTGCAATTTCGCACACGTAACCGAAAATCATGAGTGCAAGGATTATCCTTGATTGCTGGTACAAGGCATACAATCGAGCTTGGAGGATCACTCGGAGGGAGGTCAGCAATAAACGAAAGGAATAAAGCACGTCGGACACACGCTGGATCACGAACAATAGCAGATTACCAAGCCCTGATTGGACAAAGAAGTAAGCTTTGCCTTGGAAAAAAGTGAGAGGGACAGGAAGAAATGCATGATCGACATCTGCTCACAGCTGTAGTACAAGGTTGTTCATTTCGAAGCATTCATGAATTTGTTTCGGATGGTGACAAGAGAGGAACGCACAACTATCAAGTTATCAGCATAGAAAATGCGCGTGTGAACGTCCAAATACGCGCATACTTCATGAGTTTGGACTCCCCTTCCGAAGAAAGCTATAGAAAGTCCAGCGAGCGTCGTCGACGATAGATGAACATCCCTCACTAACGACATTCAAGCTAAACCCGTCGTGTTGAGTGGGGTTCACGGAACACAGGTCGTTCATAAACTCACATGGCGAATGCATCACCGACGTAGCGCATCTGAAGCATGACGTAGGTTCCCTCGAAGGATATCAATATATTGAAGGCAGATCGACATACCAGCGCATAAGTGACGCTTCCGAAGGAGAGCGGGCGTTTCTACCAGAAACGACATTATCATGACATTAACAAGAATCCAAAGCCCAAATGCTTACCCAGACATGATCAACCTAATTAATCGGACCGTCAGTCCATATGCCATCAACCGAGTACAGATCCTTCAGTTACCTCTTGGTCGATCGTTGTAGCTGTATACACGATCAACGACGATATCGAGGTCGCAGAACATATAGTACTTACCATGATTGTAGAGAAGGGCGACAGCGCCGGCCACTGCGAAGTAATCCCCATGACCGACATAGTACGGCGTGACGGAGAAAAGATACCCACACTGACAAGTCCGAATGACGCGGACAGTGCTTCCAATCTCGGCATATTCACCTGCGGAAACCACCTCCATCATTGAAGTATGAGGTCGGACACTCGTTGAACGCGAAGTTTCTCTGGCAGAGACAGCTGTTTATCGGACACTCGAGGCTAATGAGTCATGACCCAGAGTTGAACGGTCGTGAATGCGATATAGTACCTGCGCCACTAGTACTGCTGTGGCAGTGGTTATAGACACAGGCTGTCATTCCGGGTCCCGCGCTGTGTAACAGAGCCCCCAATGGAGGAAAGCGGAGAAGGGTGTACCACTTTACCAATGGAGCCAAGTACCTCCGGTAACTCGGAGCGGTCTTGCCGTAAGATACCTTTTGTGATTGCCCAGATTGATCATGTACATCGACCCACATGATGAGATTCAGTTGCGAAACAGATCGTGGGCGTGACACCCCGGGGCATAGCAGGCAAGTTACTGGCGCTCTTCTCGGTCGACATGTCCGAACATTGAACTCGAAAAAAATGCAAGTCAAAAGCTACTCGGACCGTGACGTTAGGCTACGGTCGGGCGAAAGGCTCAAAATAAGCAAATGGCTTGTCCAACTGCAATGCAAACCACATTTAACAACACAACTGGCTATTAAAAAGTGCTAGAATGTTGTTTACTGATGTCGGCATGGTTTGTGCACGCATTGTCTAGTAACTCTCCTTGCGAATTCGTCGGCGAGTCGGAAGCCCATCTCGTGCTGAACATAGAGACTTGTCACCCAAATCACTGCCGATTCCGAGATTCTAAGAGGGGAACGCTGCATCCATCCAAATATACAACACACACTCACACACGTGTATAGATATATGATGACCCCACTCCGTTTTGATATAGAAGAACGTCTTCAAATCGCCTTGCGAGCCAACACAATGGCCACCGGCCATTCCACCTCGACTTTGTCCGGCAGTCCACCCGCTTTGGCAGCGCCCTCTCTCAACGCCTTCCAAAACCGCACTTCGAGCGGCCCGTCCGGATGCGCCGCATCGCTCGGATTCCGTTCCTTGAACGTGTGCAGGGCGCTCCACGTACGAAAATATCCAAGGAGGTCCTCCCAGGACATATCCTTGCGCAGCACGATCGGGCGTGCCGATGGGAGCTCAGGATAGTACGCACCTGACCAAAAGTAAGGAAAGACGCAACGCCATCAGTTTTTTTTTTTCACGCGCGTCCAGAGCGGAACATAGATGAATGGCGACAAGAAGGGAACGCGAGGATTCACCGGTGAAATACACTCTGTCGAGGGGTTCGAATGCGCCGGGGACTACGTCGTTTCCTTCAGGAATACCGACGAGATGGTTGACCAGGACCGTCCGTCCGGGTTGTTGCCAATACGGACCGAGGGAGGTGTTGCGATCCGTACCCTGGTCGTATGCGACGATGAGCGGCGTTAGTGTGGGGTACTGGGGTAAGCGGAATTCGCTGTAGATCTGCGACAGAGTTGGAGAATTAAAAGTCAGTGCTTGGAATCACAACAGGGAACGACGACGGTGGAGGCTAACCCAGAAAGCGGCCGTTGCACCCTTGCGCATGACACGCGCGAGCTCGGGCCACATCGTTGACCAATCGAACCAGTGACCAGCTTGTGCTGGAAGACCAAGTCAAAAGTCAAAGAAAATGCAAAAAAAAACGCGTCAGTTGGGCTGAGGGGATGTGAACAGGAGGCCAGAGAATTCAAACGTGCCTGCAATGACCAAGTCTGTACTGTCGTCCGGCAAGAAATCTAATTTCTCTGCCGAACCTTGTACAAAGTCGATGACTGGTCCTCGTTGGTCGCCGTCGCCGTCGCCATCCCTCCCGTTGTGAAGTATCCCGCGTGCAGAATGAATCATGTTCTCGCTCGGGTCAACCCCAGTGACGTATCTGAACGGTTTCAGTTCGACGGTGGCTTGACCTACAAAGCATCGTGTCCACCGGTGAGCGTCAGTCCCGTTTCTCGTTCCTACTCTTACCTGTCCCACAACCAAGGTCGACACCCCGTTCAAACTTGGCACGCGGAAACCGTTCATGGAAGTCAAATATGAAGTCATACAACGCCTGCGGGTAGGTGGGCCGAGAGGTGGCATACACAGTGGTGTTGAAGTTGGTCTTGCCAAAGGTGGCCATTGATGGGCAGACAAACAGAGCAGGGGGTCGAGTGTGAAAAGCGTCGCCATTTTTTAACGGATCCAGTCTGGTAAGTAGAATGGGATGTAGGGTGCACTGGGACGGACACCGTCCCGGATCCCCGTAAAGAGTAAAAATAAGGGCGTCTGGTCAGGCGACTGGGGAGCCCCATCTTGTCGGTGAATATAACCGATACGTCCGATAACATGGACTACACGGCGCGATCTGCCTAGCGGAGACGACTCGCTTTGTTGGCTTAGAAAGGCGCTCCGAATCGTCCGTGTCACTCAGCTCTGCAAGGCTGTCGATCGTGACGACACGGCGTGTCATTCACTCGAGACATGACATAGCACAGGCAAGGTGAATGCAAAAGGTCACCATGTTCATGCCTTTTTCACGAGTATCAACGCCAACGGCCATTCGACCTCGACCTCCTCCTCCGCTTGTACCGTCACCCCGTCTTGCGCCGACGCACCGCTCAGCAGCGACTTCCAAAACCGCATGCCAATGTCGCCCTCAGGTCGCATCTTGTCCTCGGGATGCTGTTCGAGAAAAGTATGCAATGCGCTGGCGGTGCGGAAATACCCATACAGGTCGTTCCACGTCATCCGCTTTCGCATGAGGATCGGTTGGTGCGAGGGCAAGTGGGGATGATACGCGCCTGGAAAAGGATTGAATATGTATGGGTGGATGGCCGACCAGAGAGGATCAGAGACAGAGATGGGAACGCAAGACGCACCTGTGAAATAACAGCGCGTGAAATCCCTGAATGCACCTGGGACGACATCGTGGGCACCTGGGATAGCGACGAGATGACCGTCCAGGATCGATCGTCCAGGTTGTTGCCAATACGGGCCGATAGACGTCAGCGGATCGGTGCCTTGGAAAAAGTGGGATAGCTGGGGCGTCAAGGCGGGGTATTTGGGAAGTCGGAGTTCCGAGTAGTTCTGGAGGGGGGTCGCCGAGAGTGGTTCAAGTCAGGACCGAGATCAGGATTAGGACCAATACAATAAGGAGATAGCGTCACTGAGGGCGACAGGGATGCTGAAAGGACGTGCGAACGAAACAAGTCACGTACCCAAATCGCAGCCGTTCCGTCTTTTCGCAGTACCCTCGCTGCCTCTGGCCACATCCGAGACCAATCGAACCAATGACCTGCCTGTGCTGTACACAAACACCGCACCCCACAACCTCCGAGTAAGCATCGCAACGTCGAGGGTATCGCCAAGATGCAAAACCATGAGCGAGAAGAAGCGACCGACGTACCAGAAATCATCAGATCCACGCTTCCCTCCGGCAAGAATGCCAATCTCTCCGCCGGAGACTGTACGTACGTGATCCGGCCAGACAGACCCTGCACGACCGCATCGGACGACTCGAGGGCACGACGTGCGGCGTCGACCATTCCCGCGCTTGGATCGGTGCCCACGATGTTCTTGAAAGGTGTCAGCTCGACGGTCGCTTGGCCTACGTACGTGCCCAGAGCGTCAGTGCCAAAATTGAGTGTACGTCTGCGAGCCTCGTCCGCGGCGCTCCGGGTGCAGGAAAAAAAGAAAACAAGTCCACGAAAGTCACCCACCCGTCCCACATCCGAGATCAATAGCCGTATCCCAGCGCGCCCCGCCCCTACCTGCACCGTGAAAGCGAAAGATGTAGTCAAAGAGAGCACGGGGATAGGTCGGTCGGGATGCAGCGTAAGAGACGGCGTTGAACGTCGCCTTTCCAAACGTCGCCATGAATTCCTCGCTGGTCACAGGTTGAGTATACGATAAAGGTGTGGAGGTATCCGTAGTGTTTGGGGATTTGTAGAGTTCGTTGCGAGGCTATGGACGATAATCGCCGATTACGGGACAAGCGAAGTCATGTTTACATCGGATTTAATCGGGTTCGAGCAATAGTTCATACAAAGCATACCCACGCGTATACATGAATCCAGCTCGCGTTGCAGTCAATGAGCCGATATAAATAACATGGAATGACACGAAATAAGGCATCCAGTAGTGATTCAGCCAACCCACGCTCTAACCCCGATCCACACGAGGGGACCAAGGCACCTCCTAATCCGCGGCAAGCTCAAGCTTGATCTTGGCAATAGCGGCGGCCGGGTTCAAGCCCTTTGGACACGTACGCGAGCCTAAGGAAAAACAAATGAGGAACGCACTACGAGAGAACGCGGAACGACGGACAGTTGAAGATGGTATGACATCTATACATGCTCATTTCGTTCTGGAGCTGTTCCTTTCTCTGGGCCCCATATGCATCCTATACATCCGATCCGGTTGGGTCAGTCACGCAACACGACTCGTCATGACACAACACCTACGCGAGAGTCTGCAATCCACCGATACGCTTGCATCAACGTCGCAGGCCCGAGATACTCATCCTGGTTCCACCAATAAGACGGACAACTGGTTGAACAACAGGCACAGAGAATACACTCGTAGAGACCGTCCAATTTCTTGCGGTCCTCTGGCGATTGCAGGAACTCGCCTTTTTCGGGTGGGTTGTCGTTTTGGAGGTAAGGCTTGATAGATTTGTATTGTTTGTAAAAGAGGGTGAGGTCAGGGACGAGGTCCTTGACGATGTACACTAGTGGGAGTAAAAAGGAGAGAACGCGTGAGTTCGAGTTGTGTGGAAAGAAAAAGGAGGGACATCACGGACTATGTGGAAGGGGATATATCTTAGAGTCTTGGCTCGCGTTCCTGTCAATGCGGCATAGACAGGCGAGGGTGTTTTGGCCATCAACGTTCATGGCACAAGAACCGCAGATACCTTCTCGGCAAGAGCGCCGGAAGGTCAGGGTAGGGTCGACTTCGTTCTTGATCTTGATGAGTGCATCAAGCACCTGTACATACGCGCGTACCATCAGGTGAGCCGAGAGCGGGAACGTGAGTAGATACGTGCCATGGGTCCGGTTTGGTTGAGGTCAATGGTGTAGGATTGGAGGGTGGGTTTCTTCTCTGGCTCATCTGGATTCTGGTGCGCGTGTTCGTGGATGTGAGTGTACATGCTGATGGAGACGACTGGTACTGACCCAGCGGTAGATCTTGAACTCCTTCATCAAAGTCGCTTTCTCGGTAGGAACTGCCTGCGACCAGGCGGCGGTGGAGGCGAAGGTGCGCAACGAGGCGCGAAGAGCACCTGAGCGTGCGGGAGAAAACGCCGAGTTGGCGAGGATACCGTGCATGGCGAGTGAACGGTTAGAGGGGGATCCGGACGAGGACGACAAAGAGTTGCTAGTCGCATGAATTTCGGACATGTTTACGGCTGCCGCATCCGGAATCCGCCGTAACCAATCACAATCGGGCCATTTATGATTACCAAAACACTGTAACTTGCCACTACTATACGAAACAGCCCCTCGAAGACGAAAACGAGGATATCAAGGCCAATCCTCAAGCCTCAGGCCTCAAATATGATTGAACTCATGAGGCATGGTTCGTCCGTTTTCCCAGCAGCTGTATGAATGACCCATCGGCTTCATGTGGGCTTTTCTGGCGTTTGTATACACACACGCCTCGCTCAGGCACACTTTTGTGCGCTCTTCACAGGATAGTTAAAGGTCAGCTGATTCCCTGTGGACGCGTTACATCGGGCATTGTGTGCCGTGAACAGATCAATTTAATGTATGTCAACAGTGCAATGCTGATCCATGGCTCTGCTTATGGCCCACTGCAATAGTCCATCAGAAGGTCCCGTGCGATAGCGGATTGGCCAATGTATATCGCACCGACGCATCCAAGAGCCAGGCCCAGTGACGCAGCAGGACCACGTGGAATGTCACGCAGTCCACGACGGCGCATCGTCGGGAAGAGAATGAACACGCTCAAATTTCGGAATTGAGCAAATGGAAAACAGTAGTATATTTACGAATCTACTCCTCTCCTTTTCCGACGATCTTGACCGTCAGTTCAATTTCGGCAGGACACGAGGAGAAATATGGCAGAGTTCTGCAGCAGAAATGTCACAAAGTGTTTTAGCTCTGAGGGGTCGCAGAAGTGCTTACCGTGGAAACAGCCTTTTATAAATCATATATTGCCTGGTCTATCTCTGCATAATCCTAATGAATCTTTGGCCAGGGAAGTAACAACTTAATGCCCGAGGACTCGTGCCCTCCCGGTGTGCAGAAATCGCTGGTTGGAAGAAAGAGTATGTGCTTTTTGATTTGAAAGAACGGTCGAATAAATTCCAAAAGCATCCACTACACCATGCCAGTCGGAATTTTATTGATCAAGCGCTTCGGCTCCTATCTACGACCAAAGTAATTCTCCACGTTTAAAGCCAACATGCGGTGACGCCAATCGAGCAAGAGACAAATATATTCAACTCCGGAAGTACTTGTACAAAGGGAGCACACCCTACTACTACGCTTGCTCCGAAGGCTATGTTATTCAGTGATAGAAGAGACGCTCGGCAATATTTGTACTGGAAACATCATCTCGCTAATTCGACGATTCGGCGCCTTCGACGAGGGCTGTCTCGACGATGACCTGGGGAGCCTCAAACGGCATCAAATGGGAGGTTCCCCAAACTGTCTTTACGGCCACATGGGGGTATGGCTGTATATCTTCCAGTCTCGCGCTTGGCACCTTGGATGGGTCAGCAACAAGTACGGTCACTTTGACGTTCTCCGGAACTGTCGATAGCTGGTGTGCAAAGGACCAAGGTTTGTTTTGCTGGACGAGCGCCGTGAGCACCAACCACCAAGAAGGACAAAGCGACCTACATCGAGGATGGCTTCCACGGCGGCAACGTCGCACAAATGTGAGCTCGAGGATCTAAAGATTGCATCCTCCCTTGAAAAGGAGGGCCATTGTTGGAGATAGGCTTCGGGTGTCTTTGGGTTCCTGACCTCGTCGCAAAATATCTCTTTGTAGAAGGCAACGGACTCGGATCTCTGTTCAAGGGGTGGGTCGATGAGGACGACCTGGACTGGTCGAGTGGACTTGAGAAGAGGAAACAGGGCTAAGGCGACGAGGCCGCCGAGCGAGTATCCGACGACGATGTGATAGGGATGATCGTTGCCTCCGGCAGTTGTAAAGAGGGGCCAGAGCTCTTCCGCCAGCGCGGCGACGGTATAATCCGAGCCACGTCTGGCATTTCCATGCCCGAGCAAATCAGGTGCCGTGACGAAATAGCCTGTGTCAGATAGGAATGTGTCAGGGCGTGTTCCGCAGTCGCTTGATGTGGAACTTGCCTCGAGATGCGAACTCTCGTGCGATGCGATACCAGGCCTGGGATGAACCAGTTAGACCGTGCAGCAGGAGCACGTGCTTGGTGGCAGCTGGGTCACCCCAGGTTGAGGAAGACAATGCAGCCATGACTGATGCAGGGGGTATAAAAAAAGAAAAGGCTTGGACAGTTTATCAATAGTTTAGCCTGGGAAGAGATGTGCATTTCCGGGTGCTACTGTATCAGGCACAGGACATCAAACAGATGTAAGATACCTTTGGAAGGAGACAGTGGCGGCAACATCGACACCATGGTTACTCCGCCGCGAAGAAAAGAAGAGAGACTATGCAGAGATCTGGCTGTGGCCGGATCCGGAGTACGTAGCGATAACACAAAATCACCTTCTCGATGACAAGGTCATCGTCTTGACTGGTGGTTCAAATTTCGGGGCACGGGGAGAAACATGGCAGAGTTCTGGAGCGGAGGTGTCTGCAAGGTGTGACGTGTTTCAGTTCTGAATCGCGCTCCCACCTAGCTGCGGAAGTGTTCACCCGTGGAAACGTCCTTGCATATATAGCCTGTTCTATCTCCGTATGATCCAAATGAAACCTTACAATGCCCGAGGACTCGCGCCCTCTCAGTGTGCAGAGGTCGCCAGTTGGAATGAAGAGTTGATTAAAAGAACGGTCGAAGAACCACCAAGGGCTTCCGCCATGCACCAGGATTTCATTTTGTCGAGCGCTTTGACTACTATCCACGACCGAGGTAAATTGTGCTCGAAGCCAACGTGTTGTGTGGCTGTGCATAGAGAGGGGCTAGCGGAGTTGAAGGCGAGGGAAGAGAGCAGAAGCGTTGGTAGCCCTGCCATCGTCTGCCCTGGTGTTCCCCTTTCCAGTGGTGATGTTTCGACTGCCAATTGAGAAACAAACACATGTATTCACCTCCGAAAGTACTGGTGCAAAGAGGGCACCCTACAAGCTGCGCTCGCTTCGAGAGCTATGTTAATATTATTCAGTCATACAATACCCCCGCCATCCCCTACCCATAGTATGGAGATGCGGCCGTACGTACTTGATGCATTATTCTGCTGATTCGGCGGTTCGGTGCCTTTGAGGGCTGTCTCGACCTGGGGAGCCTCCACCGGCATCAAATGAGAAGGCATCCCAAACTGCCTTTACGCCACATGGGGGTATAGCTGCAAATCTTCCACTCTCGCGCATGGCGCCTTGGACGGGTCAGTAACAAGTACGATCACTTTGACGTTGTCCGGAAATGTCGAAAGCTGGTGTGCAAAGGACCAAAGGTCGTTTTGCTGGACGAGCGTCATGAGCACTAACTACAAAGAAGGATGAAGAGACCCACGCCAAGGATGGCTCCCGCAGCGGCGACATCGCACAAGCGTAAGCTCAAGAATCTAAAGATTGCATCTCCCTTTCCAAAGAGGGGTCGTTCCTGAAGATAGGCTTCGGGTGTCTTCGGGTTCCTGACCTCGTCACCAAACAGCTTTCTGGAGTAGGCATTAGACTTGAAGGTGTGTTCAAGGGGTGAGTCGACGAGGACGACCTGGACCGACTGAGTGGATGTGGACTTGAGAAAGGGTGACAGGGCAGAGGCGACATTAATGCCCCCGAGCGAGTGTCCGGCTACGGTGTGATGAGGGTGATCGTTGCCTCCGGCAGTTGTAAAGAGGGGCCGGAGCTCTTCTGCGAAAAGCGGCGATGGTATAATCCGAGCTACGCCCAAGCAGTGACGAAATAACCTATGCCGGATAGCAATCGGTATCAGGGTGCGCTCCGCAGCCGTTTGATGTGGAACTTGCCTCGAGATAGGCTAACGCCTGTGGGATGTGATACCAGTCACTTTCTGCGAACTGAGTAGTGGTCCTGACTGGTCATGACTATCGGCTACTGTCGGCTAACACTAACCATCTCACTGAATGGCAGATCTTGGATGAACCAGTGATACCGTGCCAATCAGGAGCACATGCTTGGTGCCAGCTGGGTCGCCCCAGGTTGAGGTAGACAATGCGGCCGTGACTGATAGTGGAGGTATAAAAAAAGAAAAGAAATGGAGGACCGCTTATCAGTAGCCTGGGAAGAGAACTATCTTTTTCCGGTCGTCCGGGTGGGTACGGGTGTCGGGGACAAGACATAAAACATACGTATATCATTGACAAGGAGACTAGCGACAACATAGACGACCTGTGTACTCGGCTGCGAGGACATTGAGGAGATATTGAACAGAGGCTGTGTCTTGATTGGGAGTACGTAGGAGAGCGTAACAGTCGCTGCTCAGCCTCGCCGAGATTGAAACAAAAAAAATTACACCGGACCATAACACAAAACCATCTTCTCCTCCTGCCCCTCTTCTTCTTTTTGTTTCCGGTTGAATTCGAAGCGGAATGGAATCCAGCGCCCCTGTGATGCACGTCGAGTCTCCACCAGCATTGCGTTCGACCATTTTGGGATCCTTTCTTCGTGGGCGACCGCGCGGGGTCTCCACTTCACATCCACCAGCGCCAACCCAGCGAGACTCGTCCCCGTCTCCTCCTGCAAGTCCCCCCCCTCCCAGAAGGTCCAACACCACCCATTCTCATCGTCGCAGGTCTTTCACCCCCGCTGGCCTCATCATCCCCCAGCTCGCCACAAACGGAAACCCTCAGTCAACGCCCGTCGCTACCTCTCTCGGCATCTCCAACATCCTCAGGCGCAGACGTTCTACTGGCCAACCCACCACCAACCCACCACCCCCATCCGTCGTCCCGCCCGCCACTCCTCCTTCCTCGCCACCTCCCACCGCGACCTCTTCAACGATGCCTCTCGCAGTCCCGCCCCAGCTTCATCGCGGCCTATCTTCCACATCATCCTCCCCAAACCATACCCACCGCATCCGTCTCGTACCCCATCTCGACTCCCGCCGCACACTTCGCTTCGAGCCCATCACCCGCGATCTCAAAGACGACGACTCCCCTCTTCGCATAGGCAGATTCACAGACAGATCCGGAATCGGTCTCAACGCAGCCAACCTTCTCTCCACCAACAAACTCGCCTTCAAATCAAAAGTCGTCTCCCGCTCTCATGCTGAAATCTGGCTGGAATCCGGCAAGTTTTTCATCAGGGATACCAAGTCCTCTTCCGGCACCTTCCTCAACCACCTTCGTCTCTCCCCCGCCGGGCACGAGTCCAGACCATACCAACTCAGAGATGGTGACGTCCTCCAGCTCGGCGTCGACTACCAGGGCGGGTCAGAGGACATTTACAAGTCTGTCAAGATAAAAGTCGAGGTCGGTAGAGAGTGGCAGGCAGCAGCCAATGCATTCAAGTGTGTATCCGAACATCTCCGTCATCATCTCCCTTCTTTACCTCTTGATCAGTACGCATGCTATCAGCCAACTCAAGGCGCTTGCTGTGACCACCGACCCAAGCAAACCAGACCCATCCAAGGGCAAAAAACGGTTACCCAAGACCAATATTCCAGACTGTTGCATATGTGCGTTTTTTGATTTTTTTCTTCTACAGGACTCGTCCATCTCATTACCCTGCCTAGGTCTCTTTTCAGTCACGATCCGTCAAGCACTCTTCATTGCACCCTGTTCGCATGCCTTTCACTACAAATGTATACGCCCACTCCTCGAGAAGCACTCCTCGGCCTTTTCTTGCCCTCTCTGCCGCAGTTTCGCAGATCTCGACGAAGACGTCGAGATTGAACATGAACTAGAATTAGAACCAGAAGACGAAGATATCGAATGGGAAGATGTTGGCGTTGCACCGCCATCCGGCCCAGCCATCATTGCTACCACGTCTGCGCGCCAACTCGCCACTCCACCTCCCCTTGCCCGTGATGGTGCCGAAACAGAAGTCGAGACCGACATGCTCGGCAATGAACATCGGTCACGACGACAACGTCCGACCGTCCGCACGGGCGGTCATGTCGCGATTCCACACATGGACCCCGTCGCGGATCTATCTGAGCGTGTGGATCTCGATGCGGAGATGTTGGATGACGAGGCAGAAGAAGGTGAGGCCGAGGCCGAGGGCGGGGTGTATGCGTACGATGGCGAAAGCGATAACCATGATCGCCATGCCCCGACCGGGTTCGTCTCTCGTGGACCCGGGTTTGGCCTCCCGCTTCCTGGCAATTCGTCCGGGGTGCAGGACGATAGTTCCGAAGGGGACAGAAGTCAGAGTGGGAGTGCCGAGGACGGGATGGTGGGACATGAAGGTGCCAGTCCAGAAACAGAACCTGTCATCAGCGGCAAGCGGAAGCGGTGACATCTGCGATGGCCCTTTCGATCATCAGGTGACGCAAGGGCATCGGCCCTGAAATCTGGGGGACGACACGTCCAGCCTGTCTGAGACTTCCGCGCTTACCTTGCATTTTTATCTCCTTTTCCTTCTCTAACCCGCTTGTTGTTTATGATCTCTCCTCGTACCATAGGGTATGTAAATGGTGGTCCCATAAACGCGTCAATTTACTTTCATGTCCTCTTCACATTTTGTTTGTTTGTCTACAGTATTTATCACGACGACTTGGTCCTTTGTTAAACTGCCTCACCTACACTTTCTTTTACCTTGGTATGTTAAGATGTATGTGGTTCCCCTTTTTCTATCCATCGCCACCCATAATATTTGTTCCGCGTGCGTGTTTCTTCCAAGCACCCGATAAGATCCGGCATGCATGTTTTCTTATCTCTTCCCATGGTTTTCGCTACCTTTTACTAGCATCGGTTGTTTCGTTTGGTGTTTCAGTACTGTTTTAGATCATTTGTTGGTGCTGACGATGATGGCAGGGAAAAAAAAGTCATAATTTCCTTTTTTTTTTTTTTTTTTTTTTTCGTGTTCATTCTTTGTTTTGTTTTCCCTTCAGAGGATTCGAGGAGACTGCTGCCAGAACCCGGATCGCTATCGCTTATGGTGGTGGCACGCCATCTTTTCTGTATCCGATTCGACATGACCCGGTGGGAGAAATCATGTTGAAATAGACAGCCTGTTCGTGTTTTTGAATCAACATCTATACATCGATTGAACCGGGGGGGGAGAGGATCCACTCTAATAATAATACATCTTTCTTTTCTTTTTACATATCTGAGACGCTCCGTCGTTGCCCGCCGCCATGCACGCAGCGTAGGAAGTGATGAAAGGGAAAGCAGAACGTGTTAAAAAAAAGGATAAAAGCGAGCACGACGAAAATACAAACGAATACGAATACATATACAGTCTGCGCCGCCGACGCGCCCGGACCGGCGGCGTTACCCGCGTCGGGGACTCGACGACGGGGTGGCGTTTAGCACGATCCGACGAGGGTCCAAACGTCAGCAGAACCTGGCCGGGGGACGGTGGTGAGAACCCGATCCGAGATCGCACACAGCTGACGAGCGGTTCGGAAAAGCGTACCTCCGGGCGTGGACGCTTCCGTCCACCACTTTGCCGTCCAGAGTTGGTTGCTATTTGAAGGATCAAGTCAGCGCCGGACGTCCGAGATGAGGGGGGGGAGAGAATATGTTTTCGCGAAAGACGCACTTGTATGTCGCTTGGTCGCCACCGAGGTACTGAAGAAAAACGCGCGATTTAGGTTTCGTTGCGGGAGTTGCGGAACGAGATGCGAGACGCACAATGATGTTGGGTTCCCACGCAGATACGCCTGCGCAGAGTCCACCGCTTGCGGTCGTCGTGGCCAAGGGGCTCGACGACGTGGTGGTGGTCGCCTTGGTAGAGGTTGTGGTAGTCTTGACAGAGGTCGTGGTGGTCGCTTTTGCCGAAGACGTGGTTGTCTGTGCAGGCGGCGACGACGTAGGTACAGACCCGCTCGACCCAGTGAGCGCAGACTTGACAGCCTGGTCATACCTACCGTTCGCTATCGCGCACGCCCGTCAGCGCGTCCATAGTACGTCTCAAAAGCCAAATCGAGGGAAACTCACCATAGGCCTGAGACGCATCCCAGAGCATGACACCACCAAAGGACGAATACTGGCTCTTTGTCTGCGAGATGATCGTCGCGAGCGCCGACGAGCTGACGTAGCCGTTGCCCGCGGCGGCGGACGAGGCCGGCGCACCAATGTAGACCTTGACGTTCTTGTTCGGGGAGACGGTCTTGGCCCAGTTGTCCCTACATCCAATCCCGGTGAATCTCTCGTCGATAGACATGGGGGGACGGGAACGTATATGCTCACCATGTACCAAAGTCCCAGTCCTACAGAGAGATCGCGTGAGTAGAGCGCACGAGACTCGGCCATGGGAGACGACGCACGTTGCTGTTGGCATAATTGGTGAGTTCACAATAGTTGTTATCTGAGGGTCGCCAGGTCAACACGCCGGACGTATGTAGAGATGCGCCATGTCGAGAAGACACTCACAGAATTGCACATAGACGGCGTCAAAGGCAAATGCGTTCAACGTTGTTCCAATGTAGGCATCTGGGTAAGGGCACTGCGGAGCTAGTGATGACCGTGTCAGACAAACCATGTGATCGGCCCCATAACAGAAGGACACGACCTGCGGTAATGTAGTATCTATGAAATGTCGTTGTATCAGAATGTCAGACAGACAGACAGACACGCACTTTTTGTTTCCGCCATTCATTAAGCTTCGAAGCGTCGTCAGGAAAGTAGTATATCCCGTCTGCGACCCCCCTTCGATATCCATGTCAATCCTGTACGTAAACAAGGATTATCGCCACTCGTGAGCACGCCGGTCTCCCAGACGACCGAGGGGTTTCGGGGGAACGCACCCGTCCAAAACTGCCGTTCCGAATGGCCTCGTGGTGCTGCTTCCGCCCAAGAAGATATCCCAAATCACTTGCGCATACGCTTGTCCTTCCGAATCGCTCGTGAACCCAACGCCGCCAGTCGCACCTCCGATCGAGAGCGTGACGATCTTGCCGGCCTTTTGACACGTTTGGATACCTGCCGCGAGGAAGGAACAGTCGGGAAGATTCGTGCCCGGGAAGAGAGGGTCATCGACCGTGCTGCATGTCTAACGTTACATGCATACGTGTATGCAAACGAAAACAAGACAAAGAAGCATTTCAGTGGGTGAGTACGGCGTCGCAAGGATACTGTATTCCGACAATGAAATGAAAAACGACTCACGTTGGCGAGGTTGATAGTAGGCAAATTACCGGTCGAGTAAAACTCGGTGAGGAATGCAACAGGAAACGTGTCGATAGTGCTGTCCTGCGCGTTGGAAAATGAATGAGAGATGTGTTGCCAGCACCCGTCACTAAGGAGAGCCATACGCCACAATAATAATCGATGGGCTGCTGCCATGCGGCCGCGTTGCTCGGATTGGCTGCTCCATACGAGTTCTGTCCCCAGTACCTGGACAATTACAACTCAACACGACGTTCTTCAAGATATATCACCACGGGGGAACACATACACAGCCAGCTAGACAGGAAAACAAACGCATATACTCAGCATGGACAAGGAACCGGCGACATGGACGAAGAGACACACGTTTGTATTGAGCGTCATGTCGAACGCCATCACCGAAGCAAAAAAGCAAAGGCCCAGACCGAGACGGATCACGGGTGATGTCCCAACACTCATCTGAGATACCATCCTTGGCAGGACTAGAAACAATACGTGACGACGCCTCTGGCGGAAAAAGACAAAGTCGTCGAAAAACCTCGAAGGAGTTGAGAGACGGGATTGAAACCGCGAGAATGACCATGAATCCCCGTCTTTATGCATGTCCGGGGATGCACGTGGTCCAACATAGCTCTACCCTTTCCTTCCGCCACGGCATCGCGGAAACGAGAATGGTGGTCGCTCCCAGCAGAAGAATACCTGTTCCGATTCGCCCAGCTGGCAACGAGATTCGGATGGATTCGGATGACGATTACATTGGGCATGCGGCATATGGTTGACTCTGATGACCAGACCGACTCGTGTGGGCCTACAATGTGGACGCATCAGACACGGGACTGCGCGCTACGAGGAATGCTAGCGTGCAGAAGAATCATTCATGTGGTTAGCCTAGGGACAGCAGGTGAGACCAACGATGAATCAGGCAAAAAAGGGTCATATGCTGCTACCTGACTGATGAAGCACCTCGTTGATACCGTGTACCGGGATACTTTTGACGACCGATAACCAACCTTTGATACGACCGCGTGATGCCACCCAGGTGGAAGGTGAGAGTACAATGCATAGGGGGATCACTGACCACGAGGACGTCAAGAGAGCGAGCGAAGAGAGTAACCTGACACACCTTCTCGAGCCCCGGCACCGTGTGAAATAGACTCGACGATAAGCCGAGATCCAAGATAGACATGTATAGACATGGACGACGCTAATTTCGTCCTCTGGCAGCAAAATACAACGTATCCACCACGGGGGAAAAGAATGCGCTTCGAAGCCGTGAATCCACTCATCCGATTCTGAATCGGATGGCTACAATCGCAGGACAACGCGTAGTTAGTGATAAGCCTGCTGGGTAAAGGGCGAAAAACGAAAGCTGAGAGAGCATGATAGTGCTTGAATGGATCAGTGTATTCGTGATCTGGCGCTGCAAACACAACATACCATACTTGTCACCCCTTCGAGATCTCATGCGCTAGGCATCTCGGGGTATCTTTAAAAGCTACGTGCACCGAGACCCGGGCCCGCATGACACTACGTGTCACAAGGTCCGATGGATTGTTTGAGATACACCACGTCACCGGGTCGATATCGCGGATGGATCCGATGCTGGCATTTCTCGACAAGGCATGTTGACATTGTGGAGCACTGAGCACCTTCTCTCTCCCAGCCAAGGGCCAGCGTGGAACCTGTGTGAACCTCAAATAGTAATGACGAATTGTAGTAAAGAGCGGCATCCGGGGCTAGATTTATACGAGTCACCTACGAGTCACCATACGATAGGATTCCGTGCGTGCTTTCCCTCAGTCGAAAAACAAGGGACCTTCTGGCTCTCGTCCTTCTCTTCTTTGAGTCTGGCCAAGGGTGACCCTGCAGTATAAAGTAAGGACAAGAAATGCGTTCGAGAAGGACGCTGTGATTCCTCCTGTCAGTATCGCGTTCTTTTTGGACGGCCCTAAACTCGCAACGTACGCCGCCAACCGCGGAAACCTCCGTCCGAGGCGAATTGTGAGCAAGTTGCAGCTTATCTCGTCCACAGGATTGATCCAAGGTTCAAGCTTGTCGAACTCAAGAATTGATTCAGTAAGAGATCTATCCAATACGGAACAAATAACATGTCATGATCACATAGAGAACGGGTCTGCAAATACACAACGGAGGGATACCACCGGATATGTACTTGAAGACAACCCGTGGGCAAAACGCTAGCTAAACAATTCGGCTATCATAGTTGAAGTACAATAAAGGCGTAGGCGCTCGGTTTCGAGCACGAAAATCTAACTTGGGGGGTCAATGAGGAAGACGTTGCGAATAGCAAGACAAGAACACAGAAAAGCTTCAGGTGGGTTTGCATAGTTAAGCCATTAATACACAGCGAGTAAGATAGAATACTTTGATGTTGATTATCTGGTTTCACGTTTACGTTTGGAGTGCATATTGCCTTGGCTCGGACTTCTTCCCGGGTCACAGACACCGATGAATTGCCGGCCCAAGGGAGTTGTGAAAATGTTTTTCGCTTTGGTTCCTTCCGCGTTCGCCAAGTTGAGCAGTTGTTGGAGATCGTACTTGGTCAGCTTGGTATCCTGCTCCTCAAGCCCTGCCGGGGACGATCATTAAGGCTTCCAGCCTTTCTTCTAATCCTTTTCCCATGCCCTCACGTTCCCATTCACCGCCAACGTCGTCCAACAGCGCGATGCTGTCCCTGTCCCTACCATGTATTGACCCAGCACTGGACTGAGTGTTACCAAACCCTGTTACACCAGGAATATGGGGAGGCGGTTCGGATGAGGCACATGTAGTGAAGGACGAAAGAGGGACCATCGACGCAGGGGTGGATGCGAGAAGATCTGAGTAAGACATGAACGAGAGCCGTTTCGAAATGGCGTGCGTCGGAGAAGGTGGGTGGGAGATATTCAACGGATGGGTGAACGGAGACCCTGCATAAGTCGAAGAAGGAGAAATGGCAAGCTGGGCTTGTGGCATTTGAAGTTGTGCAGGCTGAAGTTCAGTGGCTGATTGCACAGGCGAAACGGTGGCCAGAGAAAGCGGTTCGACCATCGTTGAAGGCGACGACTCGACGGATGAGAGTGTAGAATAGTACACTGATGTGGGAGTATTAATTGAAGGAGTTGCTTTTCCAGCTTTCTTTACCGTCGTTGCCATCCAAATGGGAGGAGGCGGGGCGGCGGGGGATGTTTGAATGGTCAAACAACGCTGAGGTTCCTTGGTAGGGCTCGATGAGAGCATCGGTAACGCGATTGGAGCAGGGGGTGACGAGGACCCAGGAACGCTCAATAATAAGCTCGAACGATGTATGACAGGTGACCTGCCGCCGGTTGGACTGGGACTCCTGCTCCTGAGGCTCCCAATCGGACTCGCAAGACCGCTTCTGGCCCTGTCCCTGGCGGGAGTGACGACAGCAATGTGATCCTCCTCCATGGGAGAGGAGGATGTAAGGATGGATGCTGCGGAGTCAAGGACAGAGGGGACGCTCTGTTCAAGCTGTTCGGTACCCCTTGATCTGGGGATACGGTGTGGATTGGGTGGGTGGGAAGATGGGGGTGATGGAGGATGCATAAGCTCGATGTCCCGTTCAAAGATGGCTGATGAGGATGAGTGGCTAGAGAAAGAGAAAAAAAACATGCCACTGTCAGTGGAAAAGGATGAAAAAGAATGTGGCATAGTCGTACGCTGATGTGGGTGATGAAGGTATAGAGGAGGGTGAACGAGAACCGAGTTTTGTAGTGCCTGTCTGCAAAAGCTGCGAGGCATGGGATGAGAGCCTGTGCTCTCTGTGGGATGGGGTGAGGAGGGTCGAGTGTGAGGTCATCCTGCGAAGATCAACAGGGGGCGAGTGGTGAGGGGGCGAGATCATGTTGGCTGCAGAGAGCGATGGTTAAAACGAAAAGTGCGAACGATGTGAAAAAATGATACTCGCATTGTTGGGTTTCTTGGACTGCAGAAAGGGTCATTTGGGCAGCGACGGGGCGAGAGTACAAGGGCGGAACCAAGTGGATGAGCTTGGCTTAATAGCGAAATGAACGTCCTCCGCAGTGGCGTTTCAGGTGCCGCCGGCACTTTCTAAATAAGTGTATCTGACCCTTCAAAAGATGGTTATCAGGCCGTTTTCATTAAGCCTTGTTGTATTCCTGTGGCTCAGCTGTGTATCTCCGGTGTTTTTATCACGGCCACTGCAATTTTTTTTGGTCGTGATTTCTTTTGCTGTGCTGTGAATCAAGTCTCACAGCACCGTCTCAGCTCCGGCAGAAAATTCTCCGGATCAATTGGGTAACCTCTTTCCGCATCACAAAGTACAAGCAACTCGCGTTCGACAAGTTCGGCGCTGGTCACCCAAGCTCAAGTGTCAGCATGACGATAAAGAATGCCTGTGGGTACCTTCGCATGGACACCACAGCGTTTGACGATCGTTTTTTTTGTTGTCAGTTTGGTGTTATTCACAGCCCTCGATCCTGTCCGCTTCTCCAAGTACGTACTCCACCATTGCGTATCGTGATCCTTCCATTCCCCCCTGCCCGCTTTGGTTGGCGCATCCTGGGCTTGGATGATAACGTTCTCGTCCATCTTCTTGCGGTGTAGAGCCTCGAATATTGATCAGTCGGCTCGTTACATGAGAATCACCTCGTTGGAGGTGGTGATGTCTATAAATGCTTCAACTGGACGCCCCATTCTCAGTGGTGGGAATCCCTCTGAAATGGAAAAAATCCATATCGCGAGCCACCGAACCCACGTTCGGCTATACTACAAGATCGATATACATTGTTATGAAGGTTTACGGTACGTCATCATCGATTTCTTGGATTGAATACGGTATCTGGAGGATTCTTCACGTTGGAAGGATACCCCGCACGCAAATAACCTGCGTGTAGCAGATGCATTCGAGCAGATATCAATATATCACGCTCGGCGCTGCACAATTGCAGTACTTGATGACATCAGTACGGACGAGCGGGCGCATGGGCTTCGGTAGCAACCCTGATCGATTGATCGATCATGTTCATCAACCCAGTGAGCTTCCCACCAATGCGCTGGCAATAGAAGAACCCGGCCGGGAGCAAGTGTAACATGATATCACAGCGAATACATACAACAGTCCATCAAAATAGTATGTAACATCGTCCAGCATCATGTAAAACGTCCTTGTGAGTCAACAGAAACAAGTCGATACGGTCCAACTGATGTCCCGTACATGACCGCTGCCCAATTCATTGTCTTCGATAACATCAAAAGAGTTCAGAACACAGTTAAACTGAAACACATCTGCGAAACACGTCGTCGGCATCAGCCCCCTAAGATGTCAAAACACAATCATCGCTGCTGACCGTCTTTGGCAGCCCGTTCGGCTCAAAATCTACTGCAGCCCGCATGCAGAAGAGGCCACCTGAACGAAGGACACGCCCACCGTACCCAGCGTGATCGCCTGGTTACCCGTCAGGTTGTTCATCGCCGCCTCCGAGACCGTGAATCCGGACACGGTCCTATCCACAGCCAAGATGTTGACCGTGGTGCTGCCGTACGTGACAGCATAGCACGCGCCACACTGCGCGGAATTCCAACCCTCCACGGTATAGACCCCACCGACATTTGGAAAGGAGGGAAGTGAGCCCAGTGTGGTGTAGCCTTTACTCTCAAGACCGTTGGGCCCATTGGAACACGTTACTTGATCGAGAGAAAGTCCACCGTTGTCATAATTGTTGTCGTAGGAGAGCGTCGTCGACGTCTGTGCGAGGACACGAAGACCGGAGACAAAGGTGAGGATAGTAACGAGGAGGGTGGCAAGGTGGTACATGGTGGACTAGTCACCAAATGTTGACGGTGGAGGAAAGGGGATGTATTGTAGTCAAGCGGGAAAATGGGGCCGTTTTATACGCACGCCGAGCAAATGGAGAACCTTATTCTGAAAGACGTGCGTCGGAACGAGGGGGACATGCGGCGTTCGTCCTTAGCGGAGATTCTCAGATTAGGCAATGCGCTACGGGAGTCACGGGAGATCTGGCAGGTAGTGAGGTTACGAAAAGAAGGGTGACACTGGACGTTGAAAATGAGCCAGTTGGACGTCATATTGTTAATATCGACGCGACCTACCGGAATGACGAGCGGCAATTGCCCACGCCAGAATGCAAATGTTTCAGCCATTCAAAGAACGTGTCGGAAGGAGGATCGTACGACACTTGGTATGACACGACGACCAACTTCCTCGCAACGGAGGTAGATCACCGCACGCCAGCTCGAATCTCCATACACGGGTCCAAATATCCGCCAGGTGGTTATGACCACAATCATCTCCGTTTGAAGAACGCTTTCATAACTATACCGTTGCTCGAGCCAAGTGACCGTTCAATGTCCCAATAAGCTGACTTGAAGACGTTCTCGGAGAGTGCGGTGTGAGTCGCGGCCACATCTCTACTTCGTGCCGTGCTTCTTTGTAGGGTGTAAATCACCGTTTCAAGGGTTGAAACGTATGGTAAGAACTCAAGGTTCCAACGCTTGAGAACCGTAATCTCCTAATCCGTACGGCCGGGGTTCAAACGTTCACCCCCCTAGCGAGATCTGAGTCATGCGCGACTCGACCCTGCTTGTCCGGCTGTTGGGGATGATGTTCAACATCTGCTACCGATGGGTTTACAAGCTGGAAATATGTCCAATGATGGCACATACTGCGAGTAAGGACATTGTTGCAGCTTTTCGAGGCACCGAGTCAAGGTTCTGAATTGAAAGTGACTAACCTTGAATTGTACGGAGCCACATTAAGTTGGAAGACCTGCTGTGTAAGTGCGTTGGCGTCATCTGTCGTGTGTGAAAGATGGCGTGGTACTCTTTCGCAGCGAGATGGTGCTCGTCGTGGAGACCGTAAATCCTACCACAGGGAAAAGTGAGATCGGGTCGGTTAGTCGGCTTATTTGTGTTTGCTATGTAGTCTGTAGCTACTTACCCCTTGTTTGTCACAAGTTTTTGTTCCTACTCCAGATTTGCTCCAGACAGTATGCAGTTGCCCCACGCCCCCAACAAAAATATGCACACAGCAAATGGCAGTGCTGAGCGAGCATTGAAATACTTTGCTGGCTTAAGGAGGGTGTAATCGCCACGACTCCATGGACTCTGCGAAGAGTGTCCTACAGTCAATTGTGCTTGCCACGCAGCAAGTCCGAAACGCTACATCTCGGTATTCCACTACCAGAGGGGTCAGACAGGTCCGACAACACTCTCTCATTCGACTTGAATCCGAGTTCCAAACGATTATCGATGGTTCTCGAGCCATCTTCGAAATCCTCGATAGCCCACGGCTTCGTCGTCATTATATGCTCGATGACCGCTTGGTGGACTGGTTGTCCGGTGCCGAACCTGACACGTGTTTGGGTACATTGAGAGAGATGGAGAAAATCCTCAATATCCGAGTCGATCGCGAAGTGCAGGCGTTCTCTGGGTTCACCCCAACGAAATCCACCTGCGAAGAAGACGAGATCGGTGCGGCCATTGTGCTGTTCCATGCCCATAGGGCTCAATTTCACTTCTTGCTGACAACCGACATTTGGTGAGTACTGCCAGTGTTCGCATGAACCTCGTGCATGACAGCATGACACAGGAACTATGATAAGGAAGATCCCAGAAAGGCTATGCATTGTAAGCACGAATCAGTGTTGTCCCTGTGACGGGCGTGATCTAGGCTGACCTTCAACTACACTAGGGAGGGTCGCATGCAAGGACAGGGGCAACCTCATTCCACACCAACCAAGAACGTCGCAACAGAAAGTCAAAGGAAGGAAATTATTTGTGTGTACAGTCAATCCTTGGGGGCATGAGCAGTTCTCGTCAACGATATCACACATCTAGCTCAGAAACTTAAAAAGTTGGTTAAACTACTCGACGCGTTGAATTGCTCAGCTAAACATCGAGAAACATCATCGATACGCCAAACCGACACGTGCACGTGGTTACCTGCTACGGATGTGTATAGGTCCTGGAAAGAGGGGATGGACTCGTTTGTGTGGTTGCAAGGGAAAGGTGTGCTTTATGATGCTCTGAATGTTTCTGTTCGTGACACGACGTTGATCACAGCCGGTGCTGGTAAATCAGTTTTAACGTGCGTTTCCGCTAGAGATGCTGACCACATCTGTAGTTCCTTCGTCATCAATGACCTCAATAACACGTTGGACGATGGAGAAATTCTGGCCTACTTTTACTGTGACTTTCGAATGAAGCGGTCTACGAACGCTGTTGAAGTCATGCGTTCCATTCTTGCTCAGTTAACGACCCGTCTCTGTGTCGTTATGGCCGACCCGGAGGATCTGCTGGACGAGTTACTCAAGGAGAGCGACAGTCGTGTTGACTCCTTCTACAATGTCAAGGGACTCTCACATCATCTGTCCAAAGTAGCAAGATTATGCCCTCAAAAACCCGTCGTCGTCGTCGACGCACTCGACGAATGCAGAGAGATGGAGGCCCTCCTCGGTGGGCTCATCATGAGCAGTGGTGATGTCCGAATATTTGCTACTACTCGACCTCTACAAAACATCATCAGTATTCTTTCTCCTTTTCCATGCATATCGATGGATAAAATGGCCAATGAATTGTCGGCTGACATCCTTTTCCACGTTACAAGAGAGCTCGACTCACGTCGTCGATTGAGAACGTTCGATGGGAGGCTGAAAGAAGAAATCCGATCCAAACTATGCGCAGGGGCCGACGGCATGTAGGGAATTCTTGTCTTTCTATTCCGTCGTTGGACTAACGGTTGCGCCTTGAAGGTTTCGCTGGGTGCAATGCCAGATCGACACGCTCGAAAAATGTACTTCAGTATCAGAAATTCGGAGGGTGCTTGAGAGCCTTCCAGAAGGACTGGAAGAGACATACAGGAGGATTCTTCTTGCAATAGACAGGGAACTTTCTGATGCACGACTAGTGCGACGTGCACTGGTGTGGCTGGTAGCTGCCCAGCGACCCATGCGCATGCGCGAACTTCTTCAAGGGCTCGCAATTGACCCGATACGGCGATTTTTAGCGACCAGATTTACGTTGATGAAAGGTGCCGATCTGTTGGACGTCTGCAGAAGCCTCGTGGTCCATCACGAAGAGACCGACATCATCACCCTATCTCATATGAGCGTCAAGGTGGGCTCAGTTTACTGCAAATCTGGTTCTCTCCTACTTTCGTTTAACCCACGAATTGATTATCCAGGAGTACCTTACCGGGGAACTTGTTTACGCCAAATTGCCACGATACTACATCATCTTGGAAGATGCGCACGAACGATTGGCTAGGCTTTGCATGGCCTATATCGCGTTCTGCCTCGACCAAATGAAGGAATCCAGGGATCGATCGTCCATTCTAATGCGGGACCGGGATCTCAGGGTTACTACCTCGTATGCGTCTCGCCCGCTCCTCAAATATGTGCTCTCGGATGGTTTCAGTCATCTTGCTCATCTTGGGTCGGACAATGCGGGGATTTTCGAAGATATGGAAAGTCTTCAAGTGGCGATTCGTCGATACGCTTGGGAGTGGGACCAAATGTGCAAATTGGTTCCGTCAATTCGCTCTGGGATTCCATGGCCAGCGTCGAAGCACGATTTCACGATTTATACCCTCACCGCTTTTGCGTCCGACTCACTATTTCAAACATTCCTCTGTCGTACAGCCTTTGCACCAAAGGAGGAGACGAATCCGTTGATATATGCTGCACATTTCGGCAAGATCGAGCATGCTAGAATCCTGATCTCGCGAGGTGCCAATGTAAATAATCGTGGATTGATTGTCGATGACATGGTCACCAATTATTCGGACGCGGGCGCCATGGATGCAGACGAATTGCATGAAGATGGCTCAAACTCTGGCAACTCGGATGTTGCCAACGTTATAGATCGCAAGACAACCCCACTGGAGGTTGCTATTCGTCATTGGCATGCAGAAATTGTCGATCTACTCTTGGCGCAAGGAAGCACCGTTCCCGATCGATTACTTGCGCACGTGCTCGGAGAACACCCCCATGATTTCCCACTTTATATCATCAGTCGCCTACTACGAACAGCTGAGTTTTCCAAATGGGCAATCACTCCCTGGGAGAACCAAAAACTTCTGGAAGCTCTCATCGACGATGACGATGAACAAGGTGAAGGTGAAGACGAGTTGATGCCTGCCGTAAGGAGGCTCGCCGAGGTCGGTTGTACAGAGGTTCTACTCCTCGTTGCAGTGCAAAAGGGATACATTCCCGTTGTCGGGGCTCTACTGTCGATGAATACATCAGATTTCGAGATATCCTCATCACACACCAATGGTTCATTGTCCATCCGAATGCATAGGATCGACTTACTGACGTACCTAAATGCCCTTGCAGTCAATGGAGATACACTGCTCCATGTAGCTATGCGGCTGTCTGATGAGAACAAGTATCTGGTTATCACGAACCTGCTCGTTGAAGCCGGCTGCAGCCCTCGCGAACTTGACGCTGACGATAAACCACCAATCCACATTGCCGTGGTGCGAGGACTCGTCTTCGTAGTGGGCTATCTTCTTTCAAAGGACGTGCCACTTCCATCGAGGATCTTATTTGCAGCATTACATGTTATGCCATTGAAGCGAGTCGAGATGATCCGCTTGCTTGTCAGCAAGGGAGCCAAGGTATCCCTCACCAATTCTGATGGCGACACTCTGCTGCATGTCGTTATGCGGTCCCTCGATAGATCCGTTTGCATGGAGATCGCAGGGGTACTCATTGATGCCGGTTGCAACCCTTCAACCTATAACCTACGTGACGAAACACCCCTTCATATTGCAGCAAAACAAGGCTACGATGAACTAGTCAACTATCTGTTCTTGTTCAGCACATCGTCAGATGTCGTGCCCATGTTGTATCACGCGCAATCACCAGCATTCCGTTCGATCATTGGCAACACAGACGGTTCGCGCTTCCGGCCAGAAGAGGAGGATAGGGTGCACCAAGCCATCAGTCAGTTTCTGGATGACCAGGACAAGTGCCTCGAAATGGCAAAAATATTCGTCTCCGCTGCAGGTGACCTTTTCAAACGCAGTTCTGGGAGTGCAACGCTCTTCGATATCGCCGTGAGGCAAGAATTTGATCTCGTTGTGGAATATCTCATTTCGCAGCAATTACCATTTCCCCCAGGGATATTGTTCACTGCGTTGCGATTTCGAGCCTCAATGTTCCCTTTCCTCGTTACCAACGGAGCCGACGTGCGTGTTCATGACGAAAATGGAAATTCCCTCCTTAGTGTCATCATGTCGACGTCCGAGGCAGTTGAACCTCACGCGACTGTGCGAACATCCGCTGCCGCCGAAATACGGCCCACCTACTTTTCCTTGTCACGAGCGTTTTTGTTGCATGCAGAGTCACAGACCAAGGGGCCACTTCCTCCTGATTTGCTTCTCATTGCATTGCAACATGGTCTCCACTCCATGGTTCGCTTGTTCGTGGACCACGGAGCTAATATCACCCAGCCTGCACCTAATGGAGACAGTGCGCTGCACATCGCGGTCAGGTCACGCAGTCTCAGAACAGTGCAGGTCGTAGTCGAGGCTGGTTGTAGCCCTTCTGCACTGGATGCCGATGGAAGCACACCTCTTCACATTGCCGTCGCTCTCGGGCTCAACTCAATTGTGGACTACCTGCTTTCACGAGATGTGCCACTTCCTTCCGATATACTGTCCTTTACCATTCAATCGCGACACTTCCCCAGAGAAAGCTACCCTTCGTTGATATCGATATCGATACTCAATTTGCTTATTCGCAATGGTGCGAACGTCCACGCGCGCGATGTCGATGGAAATACCCTCATACACTGTGCAATGCGGTTACTCCCAGAAACCGCGTCCTTGCAGGCCATGGAGACCCTCATTGAAGCTGGTTGCAGTCTTTCCATACCTAATTCTCAAGGGGAACTACCTATCCAAATCGCGGCACAGCGAGCACCGGCCAGTGTAGTGGAATACCTGCTTTCACGCGGCGTGTCGTTCCCTCCCGACATCATACTCACTACATTACGTTCACGTGAACTTCTTGGAGATGTCGTGCAGGTGATATCTTTGCTGGTTGGGAGTGGGGCCAATGTTTGTGCTCTTGCGGCTAATGGAGATACAACCTTGCATGTCGTTTTGGCACGGGCACAGATGTGGTGGGGGTCCTACATCGATTATGACAGAAAAGTGTTGGATGTGGTGGAAATCCTTGTTCGGGCCGGTTGTGACATTTGTGGACGGAATGCCGAAGGTCGTACATCTATCGAGGTTGCGGAGGTCAGAGGATACACCGAGGTCGCGCGGTACCTGCGACTCCATTGCTGAACCACTGTCACGGTTGTCCTTTGGTCCTGCCCGCGCGCCCGTGCTTCATCCTTCGTGATCTTCTCCACCAAACACTATTATCCCTGCAATGTAGTTCGACCTCCTTTCTCCCGGCTTCTTTCTCTCTTCGACCTCCTCCATCCCCATTGTCGCCAGCTACACTGTACTTGACATTCTGACTTGTAACTCCAAGATTTTTATCATAGCTTGCCGGTCTGTTCAATTTCACGACCATCCCTCATCATCATTTAAAGTAAGGATGTTCCAAACCCGTGACCTTCAAGGATAAGTTTGCAAGTACAACCGAATCATGCCCACGTCATGGTGATGGGCCGTTAGTTTATCGGGTGCCGACCGTCATTGACTCGGTTGTGAATCAGTGCTGTGAGCACTTCCACCGTCATGTCGCATCAGCCCAGAAGCCCCACATGACCACTTGAAGAGCCCATGTGGTCGTATTAACCTGTAACATACGGTGAGCCTGCTTGTAAAAGACCCGACATATACGGATGATACCTAGGCAGGCCCGAGATATATAAGACACGTGAGACACGGTCGGGCCCGAGTGATATATACATGCATAGGATATGGAAGGCCCTGGAAAGATAAATAGACTAGGCATTAAAGAGACGGTAGATGTCTCTCTGGGGCGCAGCCAAGGGGCAAGCAGGGAGTTAAGAGCCTCAGTGGGAGTACTCACTGAGTTTGGTAACGAGACGACGAGAGAGTAATCGATTTGAGGAGTTGAGGATGCTGAGGGCTACTGAGCCTGAACGTTGAAGGCTTAGAGCGGAAGACTCGAGTAGAAGAGCTTAGAATTATGGGACGAAGGGTCCCAGCCTTTATACTACACATGAGTAAGGTTCAAGAGGAGCTTGAACCGTATATGGTAATACCCTCAGACCTGAG
>JBBPRI010000212.1:0-33367 GCA_038092955.1 Boletus pseudo-olivaceus | reverse complement strand
TTGCAATACCTTGGGTGCTACACAAAGACAACCACCTCACGGCCAACAACGACATCACCCGTGGGCCCAAGTCGGAGACGACATTGAAAAAAAAAAAAAATGTCAGTGGCTCATCGGTCTCCGTGGTATCCAGCTGAAAGAACAGCTCAAGGGATATTACCCAGATAATGCGGAAACATAGTATTGAGAAGCAGCAGCCTGCGAGACACAGCAGCGAGAGATCGCAGTGTTGTTGAAACGACCACAAAGAACTATACCATTGAGAAGCATGATCGATTCAAGATGAAGAGATGGGGAGGGCAAAAGAGAGCGTTGGACCATGCCAAACGCGTTCAATATAGTTGATCTGATGACAAGAACGAAAGCGCACAGGCACCGCGATCACATGATGAATCAGTAAATAAAAAATAAAACGTGACCTGCGACAGCATTAATACAACCAAAAAAGAGAGGGGACGCACAAATCCCTGCAAGGCGACAGTTTAAGCCCCCCCCCACAAAACACGACTACTTATGTAGCGGGAATTACACCGTGATCGATCTTACAACAGCAGAAAGTGGGTAGGTCCGTTTGACCCATCTGGTGGTAACGATTATCAGCTACGTGGTGACACGATCACGGATAGTACTCCAAAAATTCAATTGCAAGTCCAACTCGACGAACCTGTCTCAGCATATCAGTATGTAGGAGACTATTAAAATCGACTTTTGAATGCAACGATGATACCCAATACCGAGCTCAATAATTCTCGATAAGACGTGTCACAGCTAAAGATTCCTCTTCCTCGTCACGACGATCGATTACCTTCCCAAGCATCTAGGTGATCAATGCAGGTCAGCAATAACGTACCACGATCGATAGATACCACGGCATGTCTTACCTGGTTGACTTGCAAAAAGTGTTCCACAAACTCGACACCAAGAACGTCCTTGATAGCATCGTCGACAGCCAAGTATCGCCTCGCCTCGTCGATGTTTAAAGGCAGGCGTTTCGTGATACCTGATGCCTCCCTCTCCGCGACCGACATCTCGGCAGCCGTCCGTGAGGTGTCACAGCTTTTCACCGCGAGCGCGAGGTCGTCTCTGATGCCAATTATGCCACACGCTAGGACGCCTGAGAGAGCGAGGTATGGATTGGATGTTCCGTCGATGGTTCTGACCTCAAAATTACGCGAGGAAGGGGATGTCGCCTTCGTGAGGCGAACGGGTGCCTCACGGTTTTCGATTCCCCAACAGACCCACGTGCCTCCCGACCATATCCCATCCACCATTCGGGTGTAGGAGGCCGATAGAGGTAGCATGAATGCGAGCACGGAAGGGAGATGATGCATGAGACCGGAAAGGAAGGTGGACTCGAGGGGCGTGAGAAACTCAGAAGTGGATGTGCCTTTCCTTTCCCCGCGTACCGAAACATGCATATGAGCACCACTCCCGCCTGTCGTTTAGATCAGAAGTTGACGCTTACACGACGTACTCAGTGACTTACAGCTGTTTAAGGCTAGCCTGGGGGCGAATGTAGCCCTCAGACCATGCTTGTTTGCGATATTATAGATGGTCTCGCGGGTGTGAACAAGGGCGTCCGCAGCCTCCAGTGGGGACATAGCGCCCGTGACCACTTCATACTACCACAGGAATCGCCTGTCAGTAAAAATAAGGGGAAATGTCGACTAGCTGAGAGGGACGAACCTGCCCTGGCGCAGCTTCCGCATGGTACATCTGCAACTCGATGCCGTCTTCTTGAATGGCATCGGCGATTTCTTCCAGCACTTGAGCCTCGCTAGTTCCCGTGCTCACCGCGAGGGTGGTGGACCATTGATAATCGTTCACGGGGATGATTGGGTTAGTTGATTTGAGAAGGACGAATTCGGTCTCAAAGCCGACCAGAAATTGGATCCCGAGTTCTTCGGCGGCGTACCTGGTGCCGATGTCAGCCATGTCGGTCAACTATCTCCAAGACCACTCACTTAAGGAGCCGCAACAAGATTGTACGAGGGCAGGAAGGCACTTCAAACGAGGGTCCACTTGGTCGTGGAATGAGCGTCTGCTCTTGGAAGAACCCGAAGAAGACAGCGTGTCGAGGAGCATAGTGACAAGGGCGAAAAGAAGAGAGATCGAAGACATAAATGTACTCCCCGACGGCGCTGAATCCAGGTGCGAGTTGGAGGACTACCAACCCGAGAGCTGCCTTGACCATTGTGACGCCAGGTCGCTCCGACGCAAGAAGCCTGCAGAAGTGGGATACCGGCAAGATTCGACAACGAACCTGATTGAGGAGATCAACCCATTGAATTCGCACGTATCGGATGTTATGGGCGTTGAAGAGGGATACTACGTCGACGTGCGATTGGGGCGGTGCGATATGTTGCAAGAGAGGTTTGAGCACCGTCGAAAGGGACATTATCCTAGGAAAACGTTTAGGAGCAAGTCAAGATGGATGTGGCGCAAAACAGGTGGAAGACGGGGGTGAATATAAAGTTAGGCTTAAATACCGGCGAGCTCGCAATTTGTGCGGTCATTAAGGCGGTGAGATGAAAAGAGTTACTGCAGTTTGGTTTGCATTGCTTCAAGTTATTAGATCACAGTGGTAGGAGAACCTTTCGATAGAGCACGAGTGCCGGGCTAAGTTAGACAATTTATATGCAGACTCTGCAGGCAGTCTGCTGAACGTTGTAGTCAGTCAATCTGGGGAAAAAGTTGGCGAGGGACCGGATCTACGGCAGTACGTACCGTATGGGTACGAGAAAGTGTAAGCCTATCCCGAAAGGGACTGGTCCGTGGGAGCACCCAGTCACGTCCCGCCGCTAGATAACTTATATCCCATCCACCATAAGTTCCAGCCCTGCCGGTCCTGATCTTCAGAGAAGGATGTCTGACGGGTGAGCAAACCAACTCGATGGTCTGAGAGCCTCTCCCTCACACACAGTCTAAGGTGGCGCCCAGTTGTAAGAAGCACAGCCATCCACGCCTTGGAGCTCATCAGTCAGATTACATAATCTCTTAGCCTGGAGGCAAACATGTGATTAGTCATTCTATGGCAAGGCGTTCGGTGTGTTCGCGCGCACGGCAAATGGGAACTGGTCCGGAAAGTGATAGTCAATGGTACTGGTAAAGACGCCAGGTGGAGTGATGGTAGTAAACGAATCATGAATGAATGCAACGATCAAACCTTTTTCAATTTTGCGATCTAGCCACTTACGGCGTGCCATCGGAGGTCACAAGCACATTTGGAAGCATTCGATACGCTCTTGCATACATTCAATGGCCACACTACTCAGTGCGCGCTCTTCATATGACTACTTTCTGCCCGCCTTCTTGGCAGCTGTCCTCGCTTTGGTGAGCTGTTTCTTCCACCCGAAGCATAGGTTGCATTCTAATGTGACATTGCGGTTAGCAAAGAACTGACGATAATCTTATATTGCTCACCTGCAGATCCGTGTTTCTTGCATTGATACACACCATCCTTGTTCGTAGTCACCGCAGGAGGCTCGATGGGGTCCCGATCAAGAGGGTCGAACTGATGACCAAGGGCAAAGTGTAAGCAAGCGCGGTCTAAAACTTGTAGCAACGAGATCGACCCCGTAGAAAGCATCGTTCTCCTCCCTTCCGTCGTACCCACAGTCCGTACACTATCGTGACGAGCGATCGGAAAAGTGGTTGTCAGTCAATCAACGTGTGGGGTAATATTGCGGGGTAAACACGTGTGACACGTACGACTTCTTTCAGGTGGGTACAAAAAATGGCGTCGTTGATTTCGACTGTGGTAGCTACAGCTTGGCCTTCGGACATGGCGAATGGGTTGGGTATTCCAATATTCAGGCCCAGGTAAGGTGTTACAGCGTACGATGGGGGGGAGTGGTGGGGAAGCTGGATCGAGAGCGGAAGTAGCCGAGGGTCTTGAAATACTCTCCGAGGCAAGCACGCAATTCTCATGCAGCCCACACGCTGTCAGCCAGCAAGGGCTTTTCTCCTCTTCACTGGGTCCGGGGCTCGATGGCCCTCTAACTTTTTTCAGCCCGGCGGGGTGCTAGTCAACGGAGCTACATTGTTCATGCGACCCCAACTGAGCTCACCAGCGTTGCATGGACTAAGTATCACTCCAGCCCGGTCACCCTGTCAAGTGACCAGTGAGAACTGTGGCGTGGAATTCTCGCCCTCAAGAAACCACGTGACATTAGACGCGTGCAGGCGCAAAAACGCTGACTCCTGGGACCTACGATATCTGCACGAGAAACGAGAAAGATGGCGGAAAGACTTCCCCCCGAACTTTGGTCGCACATATTTGACCTTGCCGCAGATGAAGACACCATATTCTACCCTGGCTTGCAAACCAGCATGGCCCAGTCGACTTGGTCCAAGTCCCCCTGGGGCGGTTGGACTGTCCGAACGCCCCAAGATACCATCAACATCATCCAACGGCGAAGCTACGCCACCAAGAAGGTCTCGTCCTGTTTCTCTTCTCGATATCGCTGCGCGAGAATGCTCATCCCGTTTTTCTTTCTTTCTTACAGTCGATCATCGCAGCTTGCCAAACATGGCGCAGAGTCGGCACCGAGTTTCTCGTTCGTTGTCTCTTCTTTGACGATCCCACCAAACTGTGTAATCTCTGCAATATCCTGGATCGCGACGCCTCGCTTGGATGGTGGGCGAGACGCTTGCATATCACCCACTTTCTCAACGGGCGCGGTCCGAGGATGGATGACTTTGAAAATCCACTCGTCGCTATCCTCCAGCAGTGTCCGAACCTCGAGATTTTCATCGTCGACTGGCCGATGTCGAGTGCGTTCGGACCTATCGCAGACACCCTCGGCATGTCCTGTCGTAACTTGCGGACGGTACACTGGCACGTACCATCCGAGCTACTTTCCAAAGTGATCTGGGCGTTGGACACACTCCCTAATCTCGTCGCCGTCCACCTTGAGTTCGCCGAGGCGATCAAGGAATCAGACACCATCACATTAGGTTCCGCTCAAGACGTAAAACTGAAGCTGCCGAATCTTCAGCAACTCTTCTTGAAAGGCTTCTGTCAAGACTTTATAGAGCAGGCCACTGGATGGTCGCTTCCCTTGTTACGCAGTTTCTCCTTCCACTTTGGCAACAACACCCTCGACGTTCCAGACGTCATCGCTTTCCTCGCGCAACACGGCACGACCCTTCTCTTCCTGGACTTGAACTGCATACCCATGCTTGACGTCCGCACTATCTTAGACTTTTGTCCTTTCCTAACCACATTCTGTTTCAATCTCGATTGGAAGATTTCGCCAGCTCCGAACCCCGATGCCAATCCTGATCAACCCGAAGACGAAGCCATGCTACCAATCACCCTTACCAACCGTCCACACGAACACATCCAACACATCGGACTCCACGGACTTTTGTATGCCTTTGGGGTGGGTTATGTCGCAGCGTACGCCGATGCCGACCCCGTGCGAACGATGATGGTTCAGCGCACAAACGACCGCAACTTCAAAGCCTTGAACAGAGCCTCTTTTCCTAAATTGGAGCGCGTGAGGGTCTTGAGTCCAAGGGTTTTGCAGGATCTGAACGACAATGATGGGCCTGCGGATTCGTGCTTTGAGCGATGGGAAAGGTGGTGGGAGATATGCACAAAGATGCGCGTGAGGCTCGAGGACTGTTCGGGAGGAGTGCTTGGTAATCTTCCTCAGGATCCAGGTGAGGAAGAACAGTACGACAGCGAGGAGGAAGGAGAGTACGAGCATGTCACGGACGAGGGGGAGCAGGAGTGGAAGGGGGGCGTCAGTTTGGCAGAGCTGAGGGAGTTGCTGGCAGAATGCAGAAGGATGTCGGAGGAGGGCGAACGAGAACAGTCACCCTTTCCGTTTTTCCTCCCTCCGTCGACCCTGTGACATTCATGATTTATGTTGCCTCAATGATCACCCGCTTTTCCCTCTGGTGTGCGCGTCTTAAATGCACCTCTCTTCACTACGTCCCGGGCTATGCCAAGTGCCCGTCCTACATGGACTTGGTCGTCGCCAAGCCGCTCTCGACCTATTTGGCTTCAGCTTCCGTGCGGCTCGCAAACATATGAGCGTACCTATGATGGCCCAGTTTCGTGTGCTGGGGATGCGAAGCATATCACATTCTACTTTCCATCCCATCCATTGACTCAACTTCGCCAGCCAAATCCTATACATCGAATACTGACTCTGATGACCACCCTCCCCACCCAGATTCAGTCGATCCACAAACCCATCGTCCGCGACGATGGAGGCAAAGTCCGCAATGGTAGTGGTCGACCCACGCGTGAACCGCTCGTCAAACGACCAAGCGCAGCATGGGATAGAGACGTACCCGGATGCGTGCTCGACGGTTGCGATGAGAGGAAGCCATGGTGTCAGCTCGTCGGCGTGGTTGCCGATGAGAAACGCGCCGAGCTGGAGGTAGGGTACGGCGCTGGGTCTGCCTTCCGTCGCGATTTGGATGCACTGCGTCGGATCGAGCGCGTGCACGTGTAAGGCGGCGCGCGTGTGTTCGGGATAGTGATCCCAGGAGGTGCGTGCCCGGAGGTCGATGCCGTGGCCGTGGTAGCCCTCGGAGACGAGAATGTGTGTGAGGAGGCCGTTTCCGCATCTGTAGGCCGACGCGTGTAGGTGATGGGGAGAGCGGGGCAAATCGTATCTCAGACTTACCCAAGATCCAAGAATCCACCAGGCGGCCGTGACCAGTGCCTCCAGGGCGCATCCTGCCCTAGTGTATGATAGTGACTTCCATGATCCGCTGAGCGCTGCTCCGCGCCTGCATAAGACTGTTTCCAAAGAAGCATCAGATACGTCGCGATCCCGATATCCTGTGGATGGGGTATCAGCCAACCGTCGTCGGTAACGCGTCCATCGTTGACATTACCTCAAACACATGCTTGAGCGGGTCTGTGGACTCCTTCCACTCGGACACCAAATGTTTGTGCCGTTCTCGCATCACGAGATACAGATCCTGATACGTCTCCCGCGGGATCACACAGTCGTGCTTCACACGCTTTTGGTAATGCGTCATCGCGCCCCATCCGTATCGATGGAGGCTCTCGAGGAGCGCCAACGCTGTGCGATATAGTCTCGAATTAAGATCCAAGGGCGTATCGGGTAATACGACCGCTTCTATGCGTAAGATCGGGGGCGTGCAAGGGACGAAGCGAAACGCGAGATGTCGGATGGTAGGATGATAGTACGGTAGAGATGCACCGGGCGGGAGGAGGGGGGTCAACACGAGTGTGCACGGTATGCTCTTGTACGTGCCAGTAGTAGATGCATATAACGTGCAGTGTTGCTCGAGAGCTGCATCGCGGCCTGGTCGGCGAGGGAGGAGCTTGCGATGGATGGTGTAGATGGGCTGGTGAGATTTGAGATTACCCGGGGGAGTGTCGTCGGTGTGATGCGAGTAGGATGTCTCGCTAATGGTCTCTGAGCGAAGAATGAGGGTTGAATTGTATTCTGGATGGTGGATAAGTTGCTCGACAGCGCCCTCAAACTAAGCAAAGAACATGGTCGGTGACTTGCGGCAGTGTCTGAATCGTTAACTTACGAGCTCGAATGCAAAGTCGGCTGGACAGCTGATGATGGGTAACCATTTCTCATCTTGCGAGATAGAAGTCAGAGGAGAGATCGTCTGGGGATGGGCATTACAAGGCGAAGGGGTATATCGAGGTCGGAGCATGGTCGAGTTCAAACTTGGTTATCCCAACACATCGAGCCCTGCTCGCATACATGTAGATTGCACGGTATGCTCGTGGCCTTCCCTAGCTAGGCTCGAGCCCATCGTTACACAAACTCAACAAACCTCGCATCACTACACGACCAAGGACAAAATGGGATCAGACTCATCAACAAAAAGAGAGCGTCTGGTCAGAAGAGGTTGTTTTAAGGGCGACAAAACGTGGGTATGGTAGAGAAAGCGAGTGGTGCCCAAAAGTGAACATGAGTCTAGCCTTCAAAGGTCGACACAGACTACAGGTCGATAGGGCTGCATCCCACGTTGATGAGGCCATTCTGCAAAATAAATGAGTTGGACGCGCCGAGACAGGATGCAAGACGAGACACTTACATAGTTCGTGTCGTTGCAACAGACGGGCTGCGTTTCACATTGCGCGCCAGAGCCAGCTCCGGCGAGTGAACTGCATTGCAAGCCAACTTGGGTGTTGCCATCTAGCAATGGAAGCGCGCCCAGCACACTCGCCAGTACCGATACCACCGGAGAGCCAGCCTATCAGACCATGGCATCAGGTCGATAATGGCACAGACAAGCACAACGCACCGATTCCATTCTCTGGCAGCACTGCATCGACCCGGTGATGCACTGGGGGTTGCGGCTGATGAGGGGGCCGCTGTATGCCAGAGCGACAAAGGGGATGACGGAGAGAGAGTGGCGTACGAACATGTTGCCAGGGGTACGGCGGGCGGGCCTCTAAAAAGGAGCGGATGGGTTGAAGTTTGCGGAAGGAGGGAAAAAAGATTGAGGGAGATTCGACGACACGGCAACTTTATATGTCTGAGCCGTATTCCAATGACCGAGTTTAGCGCCCGCGCCGTTCATTGGAATAGATGGCGAACCAGCGCTAAAACTCGTTGGCGTACTTCAGCTGCGCCCAGCGCTGATCAGCGCATCGTCAGGAATGCCATCCAGCACGTCTTCGACAGTGAATGGAGCATGCCAAAAGTGGCGCAGTAATGCTGTGGATTTGGCCGGAGCCAACCGATCTTATCGCACAGCAGGACCAAGTTCAAGTCGCACTCGACCACTTGTGCCATGTTCCACATTCGAAACTTAATGCACGACCCCGAGCCACCACAAAGGCAGCCATCGGCCTCGAGATCCCTTCAGATGTCGCGGAGAAAGGCCCAGATGCCCCACTGTTTTGAAATCCCTGGGATCTTGCTTCATATTTTCGAACATGTTTATGTGTCATATAAAGGACGCTCCGACCTCGCAAGCCTTGCACTGACTTGCAAGCTGTTCAGTGGCCCTGCTCTGGACGTACTATGGCGCATCCAGACTTCCTTCCTACCTTTGCTGATGACCTTTCCTCGCGAATTACTCAACTTTGCACCGAGCGACCAGATGGCCGTTGCAACCTTTGTGCGTATCCCATTTACACACTTTCATGGCGGGCTCAATTGATCCTCAATGACAGACAATCGCCAAAAAACCCATGATTAGCCATTGGCGACGGCCTTTGCTCTACACGAAGCGTATCCGAACAATCATTCCAGAGCTCGGCCTCACCGGTTTCGGAGGACTCGCGGTGCACAAAAGTGTCCTGCAGACTCTTATCCAGTCGTGCCCGTCCAAGCCCGTGTTTCCAAACCTTGAGGAACTTAGTTACCCAACTATCTGCAACATCGCCATCGTGGATGAAGCGACATACACTAAATCCATCTTCATGTTATCTCCTCCCAGCACGCTTCAGTCTTTGAGTTTCCAGTACCCAAGCGGTCGTAATGCCAAGGATACGCGTAGCTTTTTGACGCAATTTCGAAACCACTTCGGGACTCTGGAATCCCTCCGGCTGTTCATGGGTGAGGTCGTACCTCTACCCCCGCACAGTAAACTGAAAGATGATAATAGACGTGATCCCTCTGGAGATCTCCGATTTTCTGTCCGTGTTCGCTTCTATCAAGAGTCTTAAGTGCCTCGTTTTGGCGCTTGGACCGGGCCTCTCTTTCACACCAAAACGAAAGGGGCTATCACTTGCGAACTCATCAGACGCATTTTCGGGTGTTTGCTCGCTTGGGCTCCATTCTTTCTCCACACCATTCGTCCTACAGCTATTGAAGGCTATTCACGCGTCGCAGCTTCAGATCGTCAACATACATCTCGCATCCCGGGTCAGCCCAGACGAACTCGGCGAGTTTTTTGGATCCGTGGCGTCGTTATCCGGCGAGCAACGGTCTGTTCGCCTGTTATCGTTGACTGCGAGCGGCTATACTTCGGCTCTCCATTCAATCGGTGATCTTCTAACTTTCCAGCATCTTCGCCACCTTACTCTACAAAATACGGGACTGGTGCTCGATGATGATAAACTCGACGAAATGGCCAGAGCGTGGCCGATCTTGCAGCACTTGTCTATTACTAATGACGTCCTACCTTCAATAACCGTCAACGGAACACTGAAATCCCTCAGTTCGTTCTCGCACCATTGTCCCTACATCGAAACCCTAGAGCTTCGATTGAATGCTCGGGAAGTTCCTCCACTTGCAAATCCCATTACAGCTCCGCGGAGGGCTAAAGGAACAAAACCGCTACTCCTTCGCATTGATCTACGCTCCGACCTTCGTGATTCTGCCGGCGTCGCGTCATTCCTCTTGGGAACCTATCCCGGAATCTCGGTACAACTTGTAGGCGGTAGCCAAAAGCCGGATCTGCAGGAGACATCGCCGTGGAACAGGGTTGCAGAGATCATTGACGAGACACTTGGGCGAACTCCCCCACGGCCCGCAACGCCTAAGGGACCGAGGATAATGTGTATGTCATTCCCGATGTGCTTTCGTTATGGTCACTTGACTCGCTTTCTAGTCATGACTTGAACGATCAACGTTGTCCTACTATGCACACGAACGCTGAAAACCCTTTTATGTTCTGCCCCGCTGAAACAGTATCTTGTCTGTTTGTAACGTATGAGTTGTTCATCGTGATCAAGATAACCACGTTTCGAGTGTAGGTATAAGTATTAGCGACTCCCTGTCACTTGTTGTAGATGTACCAAAACCAAACTCATTTCCATACGGCTCTCGCTTGAAGTGTTCCTTCATTATACGTATATGTGGCGATGTTCAACATCCCTCTTTCAGCTGTGACGGCGCGCCATCCGCCAACAGCCCAAGTTGGCTCCGATTTTATCCTTCTCTACTGTACGTGTCCTGTTCACGTCCCTCCTATTGGGGCTAGCCTTGACGCCAGACCACAATGGGTACATGCATATCTAGTCATTCCTCCCGAGATAGATGACCTCATGATCAATTCAACAATGACCACTTCGCCCACATCAACGCCAAAAGCACGAACCTCAAAAAGATCATGGACTTTATTCTCTGCCCTCGCATTATCCGTCGCGTTCCAACGACGTTGGCATTCGGGTCGAGTCACTATGCCCGTGGCTAAGTGATTCATGCATCCATCGTTACTTATCAATCAAGTAACCTTAGTAGGGTTCAAGTTGGGCGCATCAGAAGCACATCTAGAATGCGAACAACGTGGGTCGAGTCGAGGGTTCAAACGTTCATGTGTATTAGCGCTGTCTGCGACGTGCATATAGTGCTCCAGTGCCTGCTCCAAGCTTCGACCCCGCAACCTCCTTCACCTTGCAATCATGCCCTCGAATTTGAAAAGATTTTTCGGGGGTCTTACTACTGGCAATGTGATCGCAGTTCGCAGGAAGCGTCCGCAGGAAACCGAAACCGAAACCTCCACATCACATCCGAGTCCTCCAACTACTGAGTCGCCCAAGAACGAGTCGTCTACTAATTCTCGATTTTCCGAGGCTGCCGATGTCATCGAACTCGTCTCTCCGATGGTGCGGGCTGCCGCAGGGTCAATCCCACTGGCCGGACCTCCACTCAAAGCTGCGGTCGATGGTTTGCTCTATATCATTCAGGTTTGCGACGTAGGTCACTCGTTCGATTTCAAGTCGACGGCAGATCTCCCTGATCGAATCACAGACGAAAACTCGGAATAAGGCAGATCTCGTTGACCTAGCTTCACGAGTTCGTCGATTGTTAGACTTCTTATCGCAGGAGCCCCAGCCGCGGGATGAGGTGGAAGCCAGACGGAGAACGGAATTGACAACGCAAGTTTTCATGCTCAAGTCGTGTTTATCAACTGATGCCATTCAACTCGTTCAGACGTCTCGAAGCCACCTCGCGCAAGCTGATGGCGATGCAAGGTCGTCGAGGTTTCAAATTCGCATACAGCTCTGTGACGAAAGATATTACTGGATGCAAGACGGATGTCAACGATTTTCTTTTGGAATATGGGGTGGTTCTTTCTTTTGCAGACATGCGTCACGTTGCCTTACCGTGTAGATTGTCTCAGATGTATGATCAAGCAGCGATCAAGAAACAGAATGCGCAAATCCTGCAGCGGGAAGAGCAAATTTCATCCCGAGTCGAACTGCTGGTGTCTCCAGGCGGCTGCGCAATACTTGTAGATGCCGTGGGTCATGAGCACGAAGTACCCCTGAAGTACTGTACATCGTTCTAGGTGAGTTTTATCTGCACCTATTTGTTCATCGAACTGTCGCTGCTTACTAACTGGGCTGTCCAGCAACTCAAGGATATGCTCCCAGTGCTGTTAACACCTCAACGTAGCGGGGCATCCGTCCAAAGACGGTATATTGAATCAGGAAAATTTGATTTCTGTATAGATCACGGCAAGCGAGTTGCCCAAGTGACCAATGGCTTCAACGGATGGCCGAACATCGAAGCAGGCACAAAGGTAGTCATGAGGGTCGTCTTTGAACAAATGACAGAATTTTCAGCTACCTACACGTGCCATCTTTGTGGAGCCACGAACGATCTCTTGTCGTTCAGCAAGTCGAAAGAGTGGCTTACCGACGGTTTTGTCGATTGGTTCGTACTGGGCATTCCTTGATGAAACGTATCTCACATCTCGAAAAGCCATGCGTGCAAAGGAAGATACCAGATTTCGGTGCAGCCAAGTCGAACGCGGAAAGCGATTGAACAAGGCCAGGACACTCAAAGCCATGTCTGGAACGCTCTTATTGACACGGAAACACAGCATTCTATACGCAACTTCCGTGTCAAGCAGATTGTGTGTCGATTGGCTCGAGCATTATCATTCTTTGACGAGCTATTAAATGCTGTGAAATGATCAGCGGGTGCGTACTCTCCTACCACGACGTGGACATCGTGGAGCTGATGCCAGTTCACGGTGTCCTATTATCAGACCGTGCGTGATGTCATTCCATGAACTGCCTGCCCGAATCTGATGACAACTTTGCCATGTCCTGATCTCAGGATATGCGTACTACCGATGGAATAGATCATCGTTGAAGAACGTGATGATCAGCTGGAGGAAGTCGAACAAAGGGATCGGTATGAAGACAAGGAGTCAAGTGAGGACGAAGTTCCAGAGCTACGTAGTAAGGCCTACTATGAGGCCGGTTTAGTATGTCGAGTGCATTTATCTTGTAACACAGTACCCGTGACTACTTCCTGCCGCTTCTCGGCCCTCTTGAAAGAGAGCCTCATGGCACGCCGCGACATGATCTGCATCTGCCTAACTTACCACCCGCACCCGCCGTGGTCAACCACCAACGCCGACCTAGTCCACATCGAAGGTAAACTCACCCAAGCAAACACGTCGTCGCTCTCGGACGCCCTAGCTTTGATCGTTAGCTGATCTACCTTGTTCAGGAACGAAGAGAATAAGGGGACCTCCTTTAACTCGTCTGATTTTTCTCGTCGCTCGGCCGCCTCCACTTTAGCTTGTCGCGCGAACGGCTTTTTCTGGATGAGGAGCGAGGAGTGGTTCCGAGCTACCGGAGAGGACTCTCAATGCATTTTCACTGCGACTTTTACTCGTGGTAGTTGCATGTCAGGTCAGCCAAGTCGGACGGTTAAAGAGACAAGGGTTTATAGCGGCTCCACTGGGGACGTGTGCACCGTGCAAAATATCTATCCTAGCTAGTTGAAAGCACGTACTTGGCATAGTCTATGCCCATTCCAGTCATGCATAGCTACAACCCTCAGTCCTCCTCAAGCATCTCCAGTCTCAAGAGCATCCATCTCCCCATACATTTCGGTGAACCAACGCTCAAGGCTTCCAGCTATGATGATACACGCGTTTGATCAGCATCGACGGATGTCATGTCATATTGCAACTAGTAAGCATCGTGGAGAGCGTGCAAGAAATCCTTGGAGCAGAAAGCTTGAGTGAATTCATTGCATTCATCGATGATCCAAACTCACCCATGCATCATCATCCCAAGGTTTTACTCCGTGACACACAAGTTCGTCCACCTGACTTTGTGTGAAGCCAAACATACCATATTCTTCATCCTCATACCCATCGTCTACATCATATTCTTCCGGAGTTGGATAAGGGTCAACTCTGTACTTTGTCTGGTTATTCGAGTTTGTCTTCCGGGATGACTGCCCTGATACAGCAAGGATGGACGGATCCCCACTGGTGGCAGCGTTAGCCCCGGACTCCGATCCCCGAAAATCTGAGCGAGCACGATGATTGCCATTTTTCTTCCCTCTAGAATGCTTCTTCTTTGGCACAGGCGCTGTCTCAGGGTTCGGAGAAGTTTTGGACCGCTTCTCGTAATCAATGGCAGCTCCTTTGAGCATTTGTTGGAACTTGTAGGCACCCTTCGCCTTGTGGATACCTTCCGCTGTCGACCACCAGCCCCTTTGCAAAAGATATTCCTTCGAGTGCAGGTAGCTGCATCTCTCGCCAAACTTGCAGAGGTCCATTAGGTAGTACTTGCACACATTTCGGCCGCTGCAAAAAGTCCCCATCACAATCACAATCGCGAACAAATGGATCACACCCACAGCGCATCCCTCTCACTGTGGTAATCAGGCGCATGTGAGAACGAGCATCCACGCCCTTTTGCGCATTCGGTATGGTTGTAAAACTTGCATGGTTTGCCATTACCCGAGTGTTCGCAATCGCTCGATTCTGACAATGATTCCCCAAGTTGGGGGTCATCATCTGGCGCAGGAGCCTCATCTTCAGAATCTCCGTTCCCAGTCTCCTCCAAAAATAACCTATTTTCTTCGCGGCATTTCTCGACATAGATCAATTCCTGCTTGACTTGTTGGTGCCTCGGATCGAGCCGCAAAACGATGCGAAAATCTATCATTTTGTTGAAGTTGGTGAGAGGCAGGGTTGGGATGACTCGGGCATCGTACCGATAGCCGCAGCACTCCACATTTCCATGCTCTTTCGAGCCATGCCTCGGCGGTACCTCGCTTTCACCGATTTCGGGTCAGCTGCGAGTGCCTCGTCGGCTGCTTCGTGTGCTTCGTAGAACCTTGACGTGCAAACAGTCAGCCTGTGCGCATACAGACGGGCAATGGTCGACTGACTTCCCAACATTGTGGTACGCAACAGCCAGGTTGGTCAACAATATGGGCTTTACAGACGGCCCGTGCACATGAATGGCTTGTCGGTATCGATCAATGGCGTTCTGATAGTCGCCCTTGCGAAAGAAGGTGTTGCCCTGATGCGCTCGTCAGATTTTCCTAGTCTGGAAATGAGCGAGGGTGAACCGACCTCCTCCTTCAGCACTTCAGACTTTTCTCCTCGTTCTGCTGCCTTGGCTGCCCGCTTGGCTTGCCTCGCGGACAACTTCTCCTGTGCGTTGAGAAACGAGGCATCATGCTGACTCCCTGGAAAGGATTTGGATACCTTGTCGCGCTTGGGTTGACTCATAGTGGATAGATATCAAGGTAGGTGTTCAAGGCGCAAGCGTTTCCCCCGAAGTCGTCTCCCGTAGGCGGGCTAAATAATCAAAGGAAGACGGGCCGTTGTTGGTTCTTCCACTTGAACCAGGCTTGAAAGCTTGAACGTTTGAACGGACGCGTGTTTTTGCTCCGTGACTGGCGTCACACGCGAGAGGTGACCAGACTATAGTGACCACTGACCAATCCGTACTAATGAGGCAACCCGTCGATATCAGTTCTACCTTTCCTTTCCCAAAGGAGCTTGTACTTCGCTCTCGTACACTCCTCCCTGCAGAACCAGTCCCCTTCGGGTGTATCTAGGAACCCGACACGTCCAGAATGGAACTGTTAGAAAGAGTGAGGCTCCCATGTGCGCCGAGTGATGTGAGAACCCACTCCTGAACCAGGACAACAGTAAGATAGGGAGGGATGGCCTTGGAACTTGACGAGTTAGCGTTGACAAAGGTGCCGCGTGGAGGGATGGACCAAGGGACTCGCCAGGTTCGGAAGCGAGCCCAGTCGAGATGATTGGTGGGGAGGGTTGATGAATGCAACTGGCGAGTCGATCATACTGGCATCAGGTGAATGGCGACGGCGGTTTCCGAGCACTGACAACATTTGGTGCTCCCAACTCCTTGTCGACAGTGTCGTCATCCAGTTCTGGGAGGTCACGAATTGGCGGGCCAAGAGGATGCGGATTTTCAGATGCGGCCGTAGAAGACTGACCGAGACTGTGGGCGCATTGTCTGTAGGTTCATCTTGTCGAGTGTTGCTATTGCATTTGCTGCCGTCCCGATGTCATGTCGGGTCTCGGAACTAAGCGACAAAGGAATAAGTTGAACTACAAGTTACTAGGCTAGGAACTGACCGAAATGCAACACGTGAGCTGTGCGAGCAGCCTTCAATTTCATGTGGTATAAAGGTTTGGACATCGAGAATTCTTCATGTCGATCTTCCCATCTCCCTATGTTCAAACAGAAGCCACATATGCCGTCGACACCGTGAAGTTCGTCATCAGAGAGCATATGACCTGCCATGTGCTCTCACAACATGGGATTAAGAGAAAAAGTGATTGATTCACATCGTTTTGATCGCGTGCAAGGGACTTGTGATGAACGGTCACTCGTTCTTCTCCGTCAACTTCACATACGAAGCATGCAGCATCTGAGCAAAGAGTAGGTAAGTTGTTGGATGGTGTGTGAATCAATAAATCGTACCCCCACCAGTGCGAAGTAAGCCGGTGGTTGTTTTCCTGCGCCCGTACTCGTCTTATGAGAGATACTTGCTAGATGAACTCGCCTGTTGGCCCCTCCTCCGAGGCCAATATCCTTGTGGCAGGTGTCACAATGCCGAACTGCATTTATACCCTATGACAAGCGTTAGTCGAACTCTCGACGAATCATTCAGCCTTTGCACAAATTCGTATGCTGGTGCTTCATACCCGTCAATACGTCTTTTCTCCTTTGTGATTAGAATCACGAGTTGATTAGACTGTCGAACAGTGTCCAGGAAGAGCCATCAAGGGACTATTAGGAAGGTTCTTTTCTCTCGACAGAGTATTTCGATAGAAATGATATTCTCCCATAAACTACATAGTTTTTTTTGACGAATCACCACTACCCTATCATGTCTCGGAATTGTCCGTGCTTAGTCACACGCCACCTTGTGTACTACGACGAGCGCAAGTCCGATGGTAGACATTTTGAATTCGCTCCAGTAGATCAGCTTGAAGGTGAGCCTAGCGGGTAAGCATTCACAGAATAATCAATCAATCCTGCCGTCGTGTCCAATGGGTGTCTAGTTCCAGAAGGTCTGCTTGGGAGAGACTAATTCATCCGAGTCTTCGCCCTCGCTGAATGGTTTTCTCTCTCCGTCCCGTGACATTCGGCACACATGGTCACTGCGAGAACCCCGGGCAGACTAGCTGACAGGCTCCGACGAGCGTCGGTTAGAAGCACAGACCACTTCTCGAGTCCCATGTGACCCCTCGAAGATCTCCGCCATCCTCGTGATGCTCGCACTGCTGGCGATAGTCAACATCCCTCTTTCAGCTGTGACCGCGTGCCATCCGTCAACAGCTTTCGCTCCGATTTTATCCTTCTCTACTGTACGTGTCCTCTGTCCACGTTCTCTTATGATGCACTCATGTTGACTCTGCCATCTGTTGGGGCTAGTGGCGCCAGACCACGATGGGCCAATTGACCGGTGTGACGCAGCAGAGACCGTTTTCCAGGACGGATGAATGGCGTTCATGGTTTGGTACTAGGTTTGCCAAGGCCTGAGAAGTCGTATGACTGGTCACCCGACGTGGAGCCGGATGTTGTGAGGGCTTGTGGTTGTATCGATGGGAAAGGGCGGTCCGCAGAGAATGCGTTTCAGAATGCACTAAGTAATTTCGGTGGATTGGCGGGGGACCAATCCGGTGCATCGTCCCAAAGAAGTGAGTGCGGTTTTGACCAAGTATCCAAGTAAAGTTGGTCAGATCGGCTTCTCACAGGTCATGTAGCGTGATAGTCAAGAATGTCGTAGGCATGGGTTGGAATCACGCTAAATGTTGAACTGACTGGGGGCAAAATGTTGTAGCCGTCTAGCAATCATGCATTCAAGCAGGCGCACTTGTACGTTGTCACCAGCCTCTTCATCACAAGATACACCACCACATTCCCAGGCGTGTTGAGCTGAAACGCGATGTTAGCGCATCACCCATATGCATTTTCGCATGGTAAATGTGGTGAGCTGGCGATTGCTGTCAAGTGTCAGTTGCCTGGCACACGTTCGGCTGGTCCCTAATATAATGGCGTATGTCTGGGACGAGCTGGATATCTTCCCAACAACCTAAGTGATGTCCGGATCCACTGCCAGCATCCGGATCGAGCTGGGACCAACACTTGGAGCGCTCCTTATCGGCTTGGTGTTGGGGGCTATGTAGGTTTCGTTTCTGTTTGTGCAGCGATGAAAACGATGGAACTGGTTTACACACCTGCGCGCTGTCAGGTTCCTGGGAATCACCTTTGCGCAAACTGCCTTCTATGTGCGTATGACACAACAATCATATTCCTCCACCATCGATCTTGAAACAGTACAACACATACCCCGAAGATTCCATACATCTGAAATTGTTGGTGAGCCGCTCTGCGCTACGTACCCATGCCGTCGCCCTGTTTCCCATCCGAACTATCAGGTTGGCGTGCTATGGAAAGTCCGCTCCACGTTTGATATGGACGTGGGCACTGAACGCCGCATTGATATTGCAGTGCACTGGATGCACTCTCCCTCATTTTCTGGACCCATGCAGCCCGCTGGCATCTCATCCTTAACTCCGGCAATCTTAGGGCTGCCCGAACTGTACAATGGTACGCCACTAAGTGGGCTCGCGCTCGAACTACTGAAATTGACAAACTGCCACTTTGCAGGAGTGAAGTGGTTGGACAGTTCCGCTGATCGTGACATGCATTTATCTCATGCTCGTTTCTTAGGCTGAACCGCCAATCACTGGAATTATCGCTTTGATAGTGCACTTGTGAGCTTTGGAGCAGTTCTCTTTCGACTCTGCCGACCGCTATCGAAGGTTTCTAGCGTGGCGTATTCAGATATGTATGTGCGTGATTGTTGCAGAGCACAACACCCATGCTGATGGATGTAGTCGACCGGAGATGGAGGGTCTTCGCCATTGTGCTCGTAAGCCCTTGTCGCCTAGTCTGGCAATCCGTTTTACTAACATTCCCCAGGCGGTGGCATCCTTTATTTCTGTTTGTGAGCAACGCACGTTTGATAGTTTATATGCCCGATCTAATGGGATTGCGCATGTCAGTGGGTCCGATAGGTGAGTACTTGGGAGTATTGTTTGTCTCGCAACCAATGCCTCATTTTTCAGCTGTAACTGTGATATTGTGTGCCTTCAATCATTGTATGTCTATCTGACATGACTCATGAGTGCTGGCTTGGACAGAGTCATTGTTATGCAGAAGGGATTGTCGATGTCTATTGTAACTAACTCGGCTCCGGTACGTTGTCGTCTACTTGCCGATGCCCGTGGTTAGCTTCGCTCACCGGCGTATCCCAAACGGGATACCCACACACACAGTGGTGCGCTGTCATGGGTGATGTCTGCTCTCTTGTGGTGGACACCACTGTCGCTGGTTCCATGGTTTATTTGTTGCACCGCAGCCGTGGTGAATTTACCGAGTACGACGCACCATGTCTGGGGTGAAAAGATTTTGTTGCTGAAGGCCCTGTGACCGCGCTAGGACCAATCGCGTTCTCGACTCGCTCACGTTGTATATCGTCGCCTGCGGTTTGATCACGATGTAAGCGTTCACGGCGGTATGAAATGAAATGAAAGGGATCCAGGTTGACATGGCCCGTTGTTTTCAGGATTCCACGTCTGCTTGTGTTGATTCTCGCACGTATCCCCTCTCTCTCAGAGTGAAGGAGGTTATGTGATCATAGGCCTTTTTCTTTCTCCTCTTTAGGACCTCGTATACCCAACCACACTGTACTTCCTCATTCCCTACATTTCCACATCCAAAGGTGCGTGGAAACCACGTTTGGACGACGTCGGCCTTGACTCGCATTCCACAGCATATACCAATGTCCTTTTAACCACGTGAGCCGCTCAAGCACGCGTTGACGAACGATGGTGCTGACCATCATGATACGTGACAGTCTTAATTCGCGGGTGGGGTTGCGCGAGAGGTCCTCGAGCGATACAGGGACAACGCTGGAATGGCAAGGTGTGACGACCGAACGGTTGGAAGGGATTGACATGTCCCCCGCGGTGCGCTCCGGCTTGGACATGTCGACGAACTCGGACGCCAAGGCGTGCGGTTCTGACTTTTCGATCGAGGGACGTTTGACTATGATCGGGAACGTTTCATGCCCCCCCCCTCCCCTGCTTCGTCGATCGTAGGTACCCTCGTCCCAACGACACGCACACCGCGCCGCTGACCGCATGGGTGGGACGATTTCGAAAAGGGTCGAGCAGTAATGCACCCAATGATGTACAGTATAGTATGTATGTACAGTAGCTACCATGGTTGGACACGACAGGCATTGCACTTTTCACCTCGTTTCTCGAGTAGCTTTACAACGATGTAGACTCCTTCATCTGGAACTCACGACGACTTGCGCCGAGGATGTTCGCTGAAGACAAAGCACGTCCGTATCCTGTGCCATACGACTTAACCCGAGCCATTAAGACCACCCGACAAACCTGTGCAACGATCAAATAAAAACTCCAAGCACCCAGCTCGAGGGGGGGGGGGGGGTGGAACAGCCACTCGAGCTGCCGAGACTCGTCGGAGCTACCAGCAGCGCGATGGACGCGTTGAGAGGTTCAGGTTATGAGAAGAGCGATGACTACAATCCGCGACAGCTTGGACTCGACTCAGCTTACATATGGTGCGGGGGGGAGAGTATTCCGGGGCGACGGCAGCAGAGTCACAATGAGCCGCGATGTTCCATATTCGAGTGCAGCCCTTATCAACGCGCACTAGTGCTCGCTCATAAATTGCATTAGACCTCCTTCTGTCTGAGGGAGTCATTGATTACCTTGGACTAATCACACTGTAGTTTTTCTTCCGTGACTACTCGCTGAGTATGTATGCTGCGTATATTCAATCTACAGATAGGCCTGGGTCTGAAGGTCCCATGAATGTCATGATGGCAACACGACACGACACGCCCAAGAGCTCTCACTGGGAAATTGTAGTTACAAGCCTACGCCAACTTGAAAGTTTTCCTGCTCGACATTCGATTCCGGACCCCGTCTCTCCCCCGGGATCCGTGAATCATCGGGTCCCGGCGCCCAAGTTGGTGCGTCCTCGAACAACTGAGAAGCGCTGTTGCTAATAAAGATATGTACACGACTAACTTCGAATCCTGGAGTCGCGAGTGGCGCGCCAGGGCCGATTCATAAGCTCTGGTAACGCTCGAAATCTTGGTGATATCAGAAGCGCCGCGCCCCCGCGGGAGGGTGAGGACCACCCCGACCCTCCCCTTTTTATACGTCTTCCTCACCCTCTCTCCCGTACTAGCAACTGTAATCCTTGTCACCCCCGCCCCGTATCTGAGTTCGTACATGGTCCTTGGCTGGATGAGCCTGAGGTGGACCGTCTCACAGAGATCGCTCACCGTGATCCTGTTGGGCTCGGTGTTCGCCCTGTCCATCCGTACCTTCTTGGCGCCGCACCTATCCTTCTTCGGTCCCTCGCGCGTCCAGCCCGTGTTCGACCCGCCCTTTGAGATCAATCTCGACATGGATCCCGAGATCGACTTGGTGAGTGGTCCGGTCGCCCCAGGGGAGCTTGTCGGCTTGGATCCCGCGTTAGTGCAAGCGTCAGAACTAGCACCAGACCGAGAGCACACAGAGCCTCAGAGCCGACCCCTTGAAAAGCACATCCTCACCCCCGACGGACTCCTCGTGGTCAATCCCAACGGTCCTCATCCCATATTCCAACTCATCCGCGACGCCGAGGCCGCTTGGGAAACGAAGCGCGCACGGGCGAGCAAAACGCTCGACGAGGCCGTTGCAGAGTACAAACGACGTTACCGACGGGTACCGCCCCTTGGTTTCGATAAATGGTGCGTCCGTCTCGACTGGCTGATGTGTTGTGTGTAGGAGGCGCGGATATAATTGCTATCTAGGTGGGACTATGTCGTCAAACATGACGTCCAGCTACCCGACGAGTACGACGAGATATTCGAGGACATTGAACCCTTTTGGGGGATCGATCCGGCCGAGTTGGCGCTCACGCAGAATGAGCAAGAGATGCTCGAGGGACTCGTGACCGTCCAGAAGAGAGAGACGCACCCTCGACTCGAGGTCGTCCGTTCGACCCTCCCGCAAAACAGACAACAGTTGCAACGCACGGTCGACAACATTCTCCATTTCGTCCGCGAGGTGGAGCAGGATTTACCCCCGATGCGCATCACGTTCTCTCCGTTTGATAATCCCACTATGCTATCGGACTGGCGGATCAAGACCATGGCGCTCGAGGCAGCTGCCAACGGGACGAGTTTGTCCATCCGTCTGTTGTGCTTTGAACGCTTTTTTGACGTGCAATAATCACTTGCAGCATTCACACGCGCCGACATGCCTCCAGTCACGCAAGGCTGGATCCAAGCATGTCCCTCCGACTCGCCTGCCCGCCTCCATCCGCCCATTCTCCCTCCCCATTCTCCCTCCCCACCCTTTCCAACCTCGTCCCCAAAGACCTTTATTGCTTCCCATCGGGACACGATGAACCCATGCACACACCCCTCATTGCTCTCTACACACGGCCAATTCCTCTCCCACAAGACAGGGCCTGTCCCAAAACGGACACTCGTGCCACGATTTTCGCTCTGTGCGACGTTGCTCCATCATGATATTCGTCCGCCTGTGCCGTATGGGTGGAAATACAAATCGGGGCCGGATCCTTACTCGGACGGGGCATTCGAGGGGGATGTCCCGTGGGAACGCAAGATGGATGAGAGGCTGGGCTGGCGGGGACGTACGACGGGGATATATGCGTCGCCGGATTCGTTGTGGGTGCATGCACATCGTGGACGACTCGTCACGTTTATGAATGCGCTCGAGGGAAACGTGAGCGTGTTGCGCGTCCCCAAGAACACGGGCAGGGACGACGGCGGAGACGAGTCGATCCCCGTCGGGGAACCGGAGATGGTGCGGCTCGCGTCGGTCAATCCAGCGTGGATGGACGTGGCATTTTCAGAAAACCCGGTTGGGTGCGATGAGAGTAGGGGAACATGTAGTGAGATGGAGACGTTATGGGAGTTTCGGAGGGTGCAGAAAAAACATGAGGAGGGGCGGTACAAATTTATACTCGATGTGAGTTTGGGTCGCTCCAATGTGAAGTATGTTTGCTTGACTTGTGGGTGTGCTCTAGGTTGACGGAAACGGATGGTCGGGTCGGTTCAAACGTCTCATGACGAGCAACGCACTCGTCTTCAAGGCGACTATCTATCCAGAATGGTGCGCACGCACACCCAAGCTTCCACGAGTCTGGCTGTGGTCTGACTGTCCGCTAGGTACACGTCGCGCATCGCGCCGTGGGTCCACTACGTCCCGATCCAGGTGTCTTACACAGACCTGCACGATGCGGTGGCGTTTTTCCGCGCTCACGACGAATTGGCGGCGCGGATCGCCAAAGCGGGGCGGGATTGGAGTCGGCAGTTTTGGAGGCGGGAAGATTTAACGGCATATCTATATCGGTATGTGGTGGGCTGTCTTGGACGGGTAGAGCAACACTGATGCTGGCCGTGTGGCGTTTAGGTTACTGTTAGAGTACGCACGGGTGTCGAGTTTGGATCGAGCATCGATGGATTATATGAGTTGATTCTTGGATGGTATCAGGAAAAGGAACGCTTCCTTTTTTCTTGTGTTGGTGTAAGAAGAGCACCTGTACAAGGACTATGATCTTGACACTGAACGACTCCGAGCGCAGTTGAGCAAGTAAGGGAAGATGAAAGCAGAGATGCACCAGATTAGCGGAACGAAACGTTGGATTCAAGCGTGTGATTTCTCCTCGCCGAAGGATGACTTAGCGGGGGACCTGCGCAGATCTGCCCTGTTGTTTCAATTGTCAGAGAGGTGACCTGCTACGAATGTTCACATCCTACGACGACCACTCGTCCGTGCACACAAGGCAGAATAACAGAAATCCAGTGTTATCGTAGATGTATGGTAAACCAACTTAACGAAAAGGCCGGGGAGCGCACTGTCAGTCGAGCGAGATTATTGTCACGACCGACGCACAAAACGGACACGCAGCGAACGGAACACTCACGCACACGAACCCAGATGCACTTCCCATGCTCGAGTCAGTCTTCTAGAGCTCCACCGGCGCCCCCCGCAACCGGACTCTCCCGTCCTTGAGTCGTTCCGTGATCACGGGACTCGCAGCAGGCCGATATTTGAACTCTTTAGAGTACCTGTCGGATGCAAGACGAGCGTGGTGTCAGCCGACGGGGGGGAAGGGGGGAGAGGAAAGGTTGGGTGTGACGGACCGAGAGGCGTGGACGACTTTGGGTGTGGGTTTGGTGGCCGGTCTGAAATAAAAAACAAGCGAGAAGAGCACGGCGAGGAGGGCGACGAGCGCGGCGCGTTTCCAGGCAGGCGGTCTGGGACGGTCGAACCGCGGGTCGACCGAGGACGCCTTGTCGTCGCCATCGTCGCCGTCGTGCTTGAGCTGGGCGTTCACTGCAGACGACATTTGGGACCGGGTAGTAAATTTGGTTATCGTCGGCGTTTGAAATGAACTCTGGTCAAGAAGACGAGGAAAACGAACACGTCGAACATGAGAGCGGTAACGTCGTTTCAACGCGTTCACCCCAGTCTACCTCTCAAGCGCTCAAATCGCCCGCTTATCATACAGACATGGAGCTCTCGGGTGAAGGTTCAGACGTGGACATGATCCACGACGACAACACCAAACTCGACGACGAGGACGACACCGGCATCGATCCAGAGGAGGAAGACGAAGACGACGAGCCTGAGCCGGACGAGGTCAGTCCCCAGCCCCCAGACGCCCTATGGATTACCGCGTGCCCACTTCACTGTACCCAGGACATCGAATCAGACGAACTTTCTCCCCCGCCCTCTCCGCACAAACCACGCCTCAAGATCAAGCTCAAGTTGCCTCAGATTCTCAGCCCAAACGAATCTTCCAGCAGAGCGGCGTCTACGCCCAGCGGCGAACCGAGCCGGCCGCCTTCGCATCGCGGCATCTCGAGGGGTACGAAAAAAATGAACGCATCATGATGCACCGCTCACTCCATGACCAACGGGTGTCTTGCAGACATTGACATCGAATCGGAAGATGACGACGACGACGACGACGACGACGAAGTAGTGGGTGGCTCCACCCGTCCGATGACCTCCCGTCAAGCCGTCCTCGCCAGCGTGGTCGATTCATCCCACGTCTCCCTCTGTCGGTCCCCCGTCCGTTCACAGACCGCCTCAAGAAAACTCACATCCACCACAGCAGAATCCTCCCGCAAGAAAAAACAGCTCACCGAATCCGAGATCGCACTGCGACGGGAAGAAACCGCCCGCAAGCGCAAGAATCTGACGGAAAAGAAACTCGAGGACGAAAAGGTGCGTGTGTAACCCAGTTTTGCGCAACGCGCGCGCGGGTCGCTCATGCGCCCGTCACGTCGGACAGGCAGAGACGATCAACCGGTTGCTCAAGAAACAGTCCAAATCAAAGAATAAGCGCAACGTGCTCTCGACCGCGGACGATCGGACGCCGGTGTCTGCTACCCCTGCCGTCGTGCAGTCTGCTCGAGATGGCTCGGAGGCGCCCGAGGGAGAGGTGTTCGAACCTGTCGAGCTCATCCCTACCATGTACCGGTGGATATCGACCACCAAACCACTGCCCGGTTACGCAAGCCGGACTTCTCGGGAAGTCGATGGTAGGATGAAGCTCACGTTCTCGGTGCCCGTGTCTATACTCCCACAAGACACCACCCCACCCCCAGAAACGAAGGCGCCACCGGCAGAGAAACGAGTGTGTGACGTGCGCGGGTGCACGCAGGCGCGGAAGTATCGGCTGGTCAAGGATTGGTTAAAGGGGGCATGTGGGATGGAACATCTCAAGATGCTAGAACATCAGATGGACGTTGTTTGATAAGGTGTTGCACCCTCTTCTGTTTCCATTTCGCATTCATGTATGTCTCTCTGATCACGCTTTCGAACCGGGTCTTGTCTTGTGGTGGTATGTTTAACAGTATTTCAATCGAATCTCTTTGTCGTACAGGGGCTTCGCGATGTATTTGACATTTTAATGGATTCGACGTTCTGCGGCTCAACCAACGACAGACGTCTGCCGTGTTTTCATCAGGAAGGGGAGGTTCGCCAACGCGAATTCTGGCAGAAAAAAAAAAAAAAAAAAGCCATGTGTGCATGCCTAATTCGTCTCAATTGACGTTCGTCTTCGTCTTTATGTACGAACCACCCTCCCTTTCAAACGTAGTACCTAAAACCTCCAATCTCATGCATGCGCCGCGCGCCTCGTTGAACGACACGGTCGTCAGATCCTTGGATTTTTCTACACAGTTTGATCAACCATGCACGCGCGCGTTCGTTTTTCGCAAGCAGGATCGGAGAGGCGTTGCAGACCCTCGTCGATACGCCGAGTCGGGATCCCGGATCGTACTAAAAGTCGTGCGTTCCATTGGCACCCGTGCGTTAGTAACGCCATCACCTTTGGACGAGACGACGACGACGACGACATGGACTTGGCTCGTCGGTGTCCTCAACCCGAGAACCAATACTAAGCCAGCCCGAAAAGACGCCGCGACCTTGTTCGACCGCACAACCCAAGGCGTGCCATTCCCGACCCAAGGGATCTCGTCGTTTTCTAGTCGAGACGGCGAGACGTTCTGGTAAAGGCGGGAGCGTCGCGAGGCGCTGAACGTTCAATCGAATAGTCGAACGTGGGGTTTCACATTCCAGAATTCGAGCGTCGTCGTGGCCCCGGACAAGGTAGGGGAAATTTACAGCATGATTTCGTCGACCGACATCGATCGTAATGTGTCTGTCGAGGCTGCGTTGCCAAGGGGCGACGATACGCATGCATGGTACTCGATCACCCCATAGTCAGCTGAGGGTGCGAATGTTCGTCCAGATGCCCCCACGACATGGAACCTTGGTCTCGCACCAAGTTGCCGGCTCATCATGATGATCAAGCGCTTCGGTGGCACGTCAATGAAGTGTCCACGACTCTGCTATGCAAGTGAGCAGCCCGGGCCGTACAACGTGGCTTTTCGAACAGCCGTTTGCCCTGTACCCGCAGTCCAACATAGCGAAGCGCAACAAAAAAAGAATGCAGAAATCCGCTCGAACCCTGGTCCGTAACGCCGGGTGACCAGCCTGAGGTGAACCCGCGCAGACGATCACGATTCTCCGAGAGGGTGACTGTTTGACGGAGCTTTGGCCACTTTCCTTCACTCACGACCACGTCAGCTGGGCTCTTGCAAAATGGTGTACTGGGATGATGCGATTACTTGAGCAAGATGCTGGTAGGCAGGATCATCATCATGAACGACTCTCTAAGCAACGGTTCTCGGGAAACGAGGGATGTCGACCGGGCATGTCGCACACCGTGCCATGTTACCAACAACAACAACTCTGGGATTTCCAGGCTGCGGTCGCGTTTGTTAAAAAGACGACGAATCCGGCGATGAACGCCGAGAATATTTGGAGCGCAGAGTCCAGACACAACACTGCTTGGAAAATTGGTTGGGGCTTGGAGAAGCAGCAGGAGATGAAGATGGATCGCGTGAAGAATCTGACGAATCTGATTCGTGTCTCCTTGTCGTCTTCCGGAGTCTGTCGTGATGTGGTCACAAAAGTAGTAGGATGGGGAGGCGTAAGCTACGAGAGTACTGCATGAGTTGACGATTGGCAGCGACAAGACGGCTTGGAGAGGGAAATATGTTATGACTGGCCAAGGTGAACGAAAATCACCCATTTGCTTCCCGCTCACCTGACATGGACCGTCACCGCAGCGGTTGGCTACATACAATGTACCATGCTTAGGTAATTGATTAAATTTTCTTGTAAACTCAGGGGCCGGCGCGCGGCCATGTTCTACAAGCACTGTATAGGTAACCTTGGTCGGGCCCCTCTCCAGGCAAACCTCGACATTTAAAGCTCACCTTATCGATCTCACCAGTGAGTGTATAACACATAATTTTCGTGTACATGCAACCTCGACCCAATTTTCGCGTTCGCACAGAGAGAAGCTGAGTAGATTCACTTGTCAGAGATTCCCCTTCGTCAGATATGCCATCCAACAAGGATCGCCTCTACGTTGCCCTTTATGCCCGCGGTGGTTCTCCCACCATGCCTAGTCTTGAAGACAAGTGGGTGGTGTAACGTGATGGAACTCGATGAAATAGCTCATTTGTCACACAGGTACCATTGGGCCCTGCTCGTGGGACCAAAGATAGAAGCCGAGAATGCGAGAGGCGTGCGGTTCCATGCAAAAGAAAGAATGACTCGAGACGGCCGACCAGCATGGTTCTTTGAAGAACTGGAAGTTCGTATCAAGGCCACTCAGATGTTGCTCGTTCGTGTCACGGTTGCAAAGATCAAGAACCGAGCCAGGGTCGTGGACATTCTGCGCAAAGTTCCTATCAGGCGGGAGACACCTGGATGGAACTGTGTGGGTTGGGTGAAAGAGGCATTGCAGCTGCTGAATGCTGATGGTAAGGCACTCGGGACGAATGCGAGTGAGTGGAGGAAGGTGCGAAACACTGCAATGTCATATTGTCAGAGGAAAAAGGACGAGCACCGTTTCGATGGAAAGGGCAATTTTGATACTGAGAATGCAGCCACATACGACGCGATGCAGGACAAAGAAACTATACGCTGAAGAAAGAGGAGGGACGATAGCATTTGTTCATGCACATAAATCTCCACCAAATCATTGCACATTCAGGCCGCAGTACTTACACACGACATCTTTATACATCACCAAAGTATTTTAGCCGTATCTTTTCCATCTCCAATTCTTGTGGCATGGGGTCCAGAAACTGGTCGATTTCCTCTCGCCAAAAGTAATTGCGTGGATTGACCTGGCACCATGCCATCGTGTACTCCCAATATGATGGAAACCATCCAGCAGTTTCCCAATCAATAATCCCAACCACATCATCGCCACGTACTAGAATGTTGAGACTGCTGAGATCACCATGGGTGAAAACCGGCATTGGCCAGGGCTGGTCCTGCAGACGCATCATCTCGCCAACTTCCGGGTAATCGGGTGGATGCCCCTCCAGACCATTGCGCAGAAAAATATGGAAATCCGAAATCGTTTTGAATGGCCCGACAGTCAAGGATGTACCAGGAAATCGGGAATCATATAAAGGACCACCGAGCACGTTAGCGACACCAGGATGAGGTGCAGGTAGCCCCCTCATGTCGTTCACCATTTTCTTCAGCTGGGCGAGAATGTTTGCCTTCGACTCGGCCGACCGCGATAACCATCCCTGTGTGAGTGCCTCTCCGTTGATCCTTTCCATCACGATGTACGTCCAGCCATTATGCACGAATGCGCAGTGGACCTTTGGGACCGGAATGGACGTGTACTTGGCTATGAATTGGAGGGTGGAGGCTTCAGAAATTTGGACGAGAGAGCCGTACTTGACGCATATAGTGTCTGTCAGGAATAGGACATCCCCGAAACGGGGACGGAAGCGTTTGAGAGTTTTGATGGCTGCTAGGACAGTAAACCGACGGAGTGGGGTGCCGTTGATGGCCACTGGGATGAACGGCGGTGGGTCTGGTTTCGTTGAGTTGTTGTCTATCACGACCGACTCGGACGTGCTGACCATCACATCTGGCTCGCGCTTAGAGTCGACAGATTCGGTAGTGGACGGATCCTGTAGAGAGGGAGATGCTAACGGAGTAAGCTAATGCTGTTGACACAGTAAGTACAACGACGGCGAGACAGCATACCTCGGTCGTTCCACTACAACGAGTGAGGTACGCTGTTGAGTAAAACAAGCGTACGTGACCGCCGATTGGTGGGAAGGTACTACCATAATTGGTAAACTAGACTCGTAGTCGTAAAAGTATTAGTGTAAACTAGCTAAATATATATATAAATAAAACACTGCTCTCGCTAGTAGCGTGTCCCAGTAAATTACGAAGCAAAACAAATCGACACTTTGGCCAATCAAATGATTGCACTGACTTTCTTGGCAAACATCATTGAGCGGATGTCCGATCACTCTCGACATCGAGCCGGGGCTCGTGAGCCACATCGATGCTGTATCTGATCCAACGTAGATCATGGCTGTAAATTGATGTTCATCACACTCGTATGAACGATCATTTGCTTCCCAGTCACTCGGAGATGTTGTCAAGGAGTGTATTAGAATAGCAGCGAGAATCAACAAGACAGTTCTATAAATGCAGTAGATGGACTTTCGACCGAACGAAGCGTTCGGTAATCTCCACTCTCTCGACGCTCGACCTGAGACTTGTATTTAAGCGCCAACGTTGACGGGGGAACAGCCGACGTTGATAAGACCGTTCTGCCATAATACGTGAGCGGTGCCATCACAAAAGGAAAAGGCAAAGACGCACCATCTTGTTGCCAGTGCAACAAACAGGCTGTTGCTGACACGTCCCACCAGACCCAGTACCAACGGCAGTGATGGGGCTACAGTTGAGTCCAACCTGACCGGTGACACCGGCGAGGACGTCAGCCAACCCAAATACGCCAAGCAGTTGGCTAACGTCGTTGGCCTAGAAATAAACCAGTGTTAGACTGTACGAGCAAAGTGTCTATCGATAAACACACCTGCTGGACACTGTTGCAGCAGTTCATCGAACCAGTGTTGCACTGGTCGCCGCGTGCAACGAGGGGAGTAGGCGAGGCGACTGCGAGGGCAGCGAGGGAGGCAACAGCAAAGAGACGAGCAAACATGTTGACGATAGAAAGTGGGGAGGTGGTTTAAAGAGTGTGGATGTTTAGCTGAATGCAAAAACGGTTTGTGATGGAGCAAAGCAGAGCGACTGGCCTGTCTTTATAGGGTTTCGCTACCCCCTGTAAGGCTGGTCAACGTCTGTGCGATTACATTTTTTTTCTTGTCGGATATGTCCACTGGTCTGGAACGCAGCGCGATGGGTCCAGTCCGTGACCTAGTGAGGTGAAGTGCCGTTGACGTTTATAGTCGATAACGGAATTCATGATTTTGGTCAGATTGAGCGATTTCACGGCGCACCTCCCGAGGGCCGCGTGTGTGAATGCGTTTTGCAGAATGCCGCTGGACCCTCCGGGGAGACCCTCCCTTTCAAACGTAAGTAAGTGACCACATTTCGGAAAACACCTCCAATACCCCGTCCTACTACTAGTATGCATGCACCGCGTTGCCACAATAACGACCAACGACACAAACGTCGCATCCCTGGACTCTACTGGCAACCTCCGCCGCTCGCAGGGAGAGCAGGAAGGAGAGTTGCGCGAATCGCTCGAGCCAGGGACGCGCCTAATCCAAATCAGTGTGCGAAAAAACCCATCCAGGTGAAGTGTACTGACGCAGCCGGAAGAGAGGGCGCAAGCGAACGCGCCACAAAAAATGTTGACTGACTCGGAGAAGATTTCCATCCCATCCCAACGTCGTAGCCGTAGGTCACGCAACCGGGGATGACATGCTAGATGAGGAAGAATGACGTTTGACGGTTGACGGTCGAAATAGGCTGCTCGAGGATAATCTGAGACTCACAAAGTTCAAGAATTCTGAATTCGAGGGTGGGGCCACTGGTGGTGCAAGAACCTGCGCTGTTACACATCATGATCGCGGAACATGCAGGTGCCTACCCATGAATTGGCAGTGACCGTGTTAAGTAACATGATGAGTCCTCGTCTAGCAATAACAGTCATTTGTCGTACCAACTTGGACGCAATCGTTAGTTCGGTAGACAGGCGCGGGGTGATTCCATCGACTTCACCGCACGAGGACATTGGACAAGTCGAGTCGTCGAGCCTATCTGCAAAGCGGACGAGTAACGTTATCGCTTCACGACCGTTGAACACATCCTTCGCAAGTAGCGAGCTCTCCTTGAGCCCTCTCATTGGCTGATGAGACTCGAGACTCGACAGCACCGTGTGACACGAAGCAAACACTACACTTGCCTTTTCTGTGCGTTCACTCGGGCGTCGGCAGCCTGTGCAAATCGATACAGTCCGAGGAAGAAATGACCGTCATACAGTACATACATATCCATCTCGGAAGTGGCAAACACCTCGTGGAAATTCCCAACAAAATGGACCAGATGGTTAAAACAGACGTCCATAATCACGTTCGTTCATCCACTGAGGTCGCTTACAGCTTGTCAGGGTGGTCTCGAAGGAATGATGACTGATAAAGCAAGGTTTGGAGGTCGACTGAGGAGAAAAATCTATTGTGCATCACACTTGTAATCGATAGCTTGGCATCCTCGAGTCACTCGGGGATGTTATTCAGGAGTGTATTAGTACGGAGAATTGATACGAGACAGTGCTATAAATGCAGTAGATGGACTTTCGATCGAGCAAAGGGTTCAATAATCCCCACTCTTTCGACGTTCGACCTGAGACTTGTGTTTAAGCCCCGACGTTGACGGGGGAACAACCGATGTTGATAAGACCGTTCTGCCACAATACGTGAGCGGTGCCATCACAAAAGGAAAATGCAAAGACTCGGACTCACCATCTTGTTGCCAGTGCAGCAAACAGGCTGTTGCTGACACGTCCCACCAGACCCGGTGCCAATGGCAGTGATGGGGCTACAGTTGAGTCCAACCTGACCAGTGACACCGGCGAGGACGCTAGCTAAGCCAAATAAGCCGAGCAGTTGGCTAGCGTCGCTGGCCTAGAAATAAACCAGTGTTAGACTGTGCGAACAAAGTGTCTACCGATAAACACACCTGCTGGACGCTGTTGCAGCAGTTCATCGAACCAGTGTTGCACTGGTCGCCGCGCGCAGCGAGGGGAGTAGGCGAGGCGACTGCGAGGGCAGCGAGGGAGGCGACGGCAAAGAGACGAGCAAACATGTTAATGATAGAAAGTGGGATGTGGTTTAAAGAGTGTAGATGTTTAGCTGAATGCAGAGACGATGTGTGATGGAGAAAATCACAGCGACTGGCCTGTCTTTATAGGTTTTCGCTGCCCCCCCCCCTGCAGGGCCAGTCGACGTCTCGGCGATTACATTTTTTTTTCTCTTGTCGGGTATTTCTGCTGGTCTGGAACGCAGCGCGATGGGTCCAGTCCTTGGTTTGGCGAGCCAAAGTGCCGTTAACGCCTGGATAAGTATAACGCAAGTCATGTACACGTGAGTTCGTGAAAATTGTACACTCGACATTTTTCTGGGCGGAGATGGAGCTGATATCTATATTATGTACATGTATTACTTTCCGGCACGGCTGCAGAGAATAATTATGAAATTTACCT
>JBBPRI010000211.1:0-33397 GCA_038092955.1 Boletus pseudo-olivaceus | reverse complement strand
AAATCTTGGCCAAGTCATTGATGTGTGTGGGCAGTGCAGAGAGCAATGGCGCCACAGTACCACTGCGTGCCTGCCGTCAAGTATCATTACTGAGCATTGAATCATCTAGCTCACACAGGAGGGTCATTTACGCCAAGATTTGAAGTATCCAACAAAGCTTCTTTGAAGCTATCGCCTTGTAGGGTCTTTTGCACCATAACATGAAGAGGGACAGTTTCTCACATTGTCCGGGTCATTGAAGTTCCAAACCTGGATGACGTCTTGGTGTAGAACGAACAAGTAGTCTTGCAGTTTTTCGGGGGGAAGGCCAATGCATCCGCCAAGGTTCTTCCAGTATCCTTGGGCGATGCTTAGAACCACAACACCGAAATAACAAGGACTCACTCTTCTTCCCTATTCCGAAAGGATATGAGATTGGCTCTGAGAGTGGTAATATGAGGCGTACGCTATGGTCAGTCCCACCCCCGCTTCAATGCTCGCCCGCTGGGCCATTCCAGCAATATACAACGGCGCATCGCGCTCGATGCTCGCCCGCTCGGATGCCACAGCATAAGATGGATCGGCTTTAATGTACCGTTCGATCTCGGAGGTTGTGGTCTTAACGAGGTCGGAAATCGTTGGTTCCAGCCTGTAACCGATTTTCGCTGTCATGCCATTAATCCAGTTATATAGGAGCAAAGCGCAAAATAGTACATACTTGAAACGGCTACATGTGGTATGTCGCTCTCTGCTGCTCGCAGGAGGGGTTGCGTGCAGTACTCTTTGAGATATGTGGTTCTTCGTGGTTCTAGATGTGGCTTCGCTTCCTCTATTGTCTTGAACACAACACCTTCCATACGCAGGGTCAACATCAGAGCGTTGTCCAGCAGGTCGAGCTTCGTCAGTACAACAACAATCGGAACTACAGTGGGTTGGCGATATCTTCAGATACTAACAGGTCATGACCATTCGATTTACGCACTATCGCCCAGAATTTCCTTTCTGTTTCGCAGGAATTCCTCCATACCAGCTTCAAGGAGCCGTCCCTTGGCATACGGAACTGCAAGCTGAAGTTTTTTTTTTTGCTCAGTTGCGTTCTGATCACCACGAAACGCCTTACCAAACGGCGTGTAGTCTTTCCTTCAAGTCCTCTTTTCTTCGTCGATCATCGATGAATTGTTTAACCCTAGCATAGTTGTTGCCTTCTGCTGCCTCAAGTCCGACGCTGTCGTGGAGAACGAAAAACCCGTTCTCTGCTGCGACGAATTCGCGGTCAATGTCAGCTCGCCCTCGCGAGGCTTCACTGACGTCCTAGAAGAAGGGTTTGCGAACGCCATTGTTGCAGGCAAGAGTAGACTCACCACGTCCTTGACCCCAAATACGTTTCGAATTAGGGTAGACTTTCCAACGCCGCTCTAAGGCTTTGACCGTGAGTGATCGGCCATCGTCAGAGACGCGGAAAGATAGAAATACATTTCCTATGATCAACAGTCGGAAGCTTCAAACGATCAGTCTGGGGTGGTGATCAAAAGGCGTAAAAACGCTCACCGAGGACATATGCGAAGGATTTCACTGGTGGTGGAGGGTATAGCATCTTGAGAACTGTCACTGGTGGACGGGCCAACAGGAGCTCTCTGACTGGCGGCCGAATCACGTGAGACGTCGATAGTAACCAGAATCTTCTTATGGAGTTTCATATATGCTTTCAAAAGCCAACGTTAAATGTGGCCAAGATAGAGCGCAACGTAGCTCACTTTGCTTCCCGTGTACATCGACGCGCGCTTCCTCCGTTATTTCACTCTGCTTCACGTTGATGCAGAGTACGTCCAATCCCGCACCATCGTGATTGGTACTGCATTGATACGGACAGTCGGTCCCGGGCGAACAGCTCCCTGAAATAACTGGTGAAAATTCAGGTTCACAAGTTGATGGGACCAGATATCTCACAGAGCGGGATCGAACACTTCCTTGTGCTCATGACCAGGGGAAAGTTCGCTCAGAATCTCCCTTGTAACATTTCCAGTTTGAGTTTGGAATATGATGTAGTGCACAGTCTTTCCAAAGTTCCGTTGGGCGTCGAGAGTGATACCTATGAAGAAAGAATTGGTTCACATTGAAATATACGCGAGAGTGCCAAGTGAGGAAAAGGGATGGGCCGCATCCTCGACAACCGCCGGATGTAGAACAACGTCGTTATCTGGTCTCGAAAGTCCAAACGGCGCAAGCGTTCAGAGCACTTCGTCTGATTCATCCTATCAACGATCAGGATAGGGTTACGGGTATCGTACAAGAAAAGCTATATCTTACCGTTGATAGCGAGGACCTACTATAATGTCCAACGTACTTCTGGCCGCACGTCGGACCACAGTCGTTATGTGATTGTTGTTTGATTCCTGGCTCGACAGGAAGATGACTTCCATTTGGACGAAAATTGTGGGAGCTAGTAGTGTCGCATCATACCCGTCAAACAAGGACAGTAATGGGTGGGAAAGAGTTGGCGTGGGTGCAATCTTGTTACCTCCAAGCATAACTGACATCGACACCTGTTTGAAGCCCGCAGATTTTGCAGACTTCACATTCCTCAAGGGGACCAGATCGAAGTAGATGAGAAACAAAGGTATATAGCAGAGTGGAAAATAAATGTTGGCAGAGTATCGAGGACACCGTTTCCAGTGGCTCGAGTCACTGTGCCAGGGATGATACTCACGACCCAGTATATGTGGTATGAATCACCCGGATGCATGCGTCCCATCTCCGGTACCCGACCCACAACACATCCACGCGGGAAACGCAACCGAAAGCCTGAGGATAGCTTTACCTGACTCTCGCTGACGCGATTCACTGTGAGTCTCGCAACATGAGCGCAAGGAAAGTAAGTACACGCACTGCAAGATGGACCCCCCCGGCGGAGGGAGATGCATCGTTCGCTTGTTGCACCTAATAAGAAATGAGCCACCACGACATGCCATATATCAACCAGAAAAAAGCGCGCTCGGCCCGCTTCCTTTGCATTTGCAGGACCTTGTCCAGCACGAGAAGCGTCCTTGTTCGAATGTCTGGGGTCACTCTTGGCAGACAATTTACGCTTCAAGGTTTGATGAGTCCTTGCATACAAACTCGAGGAACGACAAACCCGTCGCCTTGTACGATTTCCCGTGGCCGTTAGCTAAGGTGATATGTTAGACACATCGCGTCCGAAAGGAGTACCACTCACTACTTTACGTTGAGCTGCAGCCATCCCTGTAGATCCCAAATTTGTGACATCCACTGTTGCTGGTGAGCGGGAAGGAGATTGATGATCGGCAGACCAACGCGACTTCTTGGGCACTCGATCTCAGGCTTATGCGAACCCGGATTCTTGCCACTCTTCCTTATTGTCGTCTGTAGCAACCTTTTGAGCATCTGAGTGACCTGACATGACTCGGTAACATCTAGATTTTCCTCTAGAAGTGGCTCTGGAGGGTAGGTCGTGGGTACAGCATCTGATGACTGTGGTACGGCATGGGGTGCACCAAGCGACCGTACCTCGCCCTCTGTAGACGCTGCCAGGGTTGGTGGCTCCACCAATGTTGATACAGAGGGAAGAGGAGAATGTAGTGATCACCAACCTCATCATAGTTGAATTGAGGGGCAGGCGCGCCTGATGGCACCTCGACTTGTGCAATGTGAGAACTCGGTCCAAGCGGGAGGAAACGGACAGACCTCGAGGAGATCACTAACGCTGCCTTCGCTGTGGGCTCCGGACTTGAGCGGGCTAGATTCCCTGGGTTCTTGCTGGTGGACATACACGGTGGCCCAGTCAGCGCAGACCGCCCTGGTGACGGAATGACAAAATCCTACTGGGGTGGATTTAAGTGGTTCGTGGTGATGGCCACCTGAAGTCGAAGGCTGCTTATTTGGTTGTCCTCTGTCGCGAGTAGATGTCTAACTTGGTGTGTCAATATGGGAGACGGAATGTGGCTTGTCCGACATGCCAACATCGTGAGTGGACAAATACTTACATTGAAAGGACCATGCGAGTCTGGCAGGAGAATATGGCCGACTCGGAGGTCACGCACGGTGATTTTCCCGTCACTGAGTCCAGGAACGAGATGGAATGTGATGCATAAGTAGTGATGAGGAGTGGTTTGCCATGCTGAGGGAGTGATAGTTTTGATGGTGATTCGGATGCTCGCCATTCGGTAGGGAGGGCCTGATTCCAGTGGGCCACGGGCCAATGAGTCTCTCCCCGCGCGTTGTACTCCAGATGCTTGCTTTACTGTAAGTCCTGGTCGGAAACCTGGTACTACAGGGATGTCGACAGTATACACCGAGTTCGTGCCCTCCACATTGGTCCCTTTTTCATGCATTTCTGCATCCCATACACTTGCCCCCCTCTGCTCCACACACTACCCACTTGTGATCCCTCGACACAGAAATGGGGCACACCCATTCCTGTTTGCTTTCCGACCTCCTGACCGTCTGCAAGTCGCCATTCCGGTCAGGATCGAACGCGACTGCCCACACCCCACGGCACCAGAGCGGCCGGTGCCAAGCGACCGGCGTGACACTGCAGCTGCCGGGTCTTACTAAATTGTCAGCATTCAACACTATCATTGTTTGGAACTGCTCCGCACCGGTCTTTGTCGACGACATCCTCACCGATCGTACACAGTCGTTGGTTTCGAAGAGTAAAAAAGGAGGTGTTTCGATTTACTCGTGGTGCACAAACTTGCGTTGCGAACACCTTTGTATGGGTCGCAGACGCTTCGTTTCTCTGGGGGTCCTTATATTCTCACTCAGATCCCAGCCAGGTGACCTCGTTACGACGGCGGCACCTTCCCACGTTGTCAAGGGCTGTCCCACTGGAACTTGCGCGTCCTCGGCTTAGCTCGGCTGTAGGACTTGGTTCCGAGTCACGACGAGCATGTATAATCCGCATTAGACCCGCTCGTGACATACCGCACACAAAATACACGTGCAATCCCAGGACCCTCTTCAGCACGGAGTGCTCATACTCTGGAAGAATGTCCTCGACAAGATGGGAAACGAACGTATGAACCACCCGAACTCGAACCATCACATCCATATCTATAGGCGTTTCTGTAACAAATCGCACGCGCTGCTGCTATAGATGTCGGACAAACGAACATCACAAATGTACGTACGGGTCTCTCCGGGGCCTGAATGGTTGTACTCTCACACAAGCCTAGTTGACGTTGGAAATGCCTTCGGACGCCAAATGACAAGTTCCCGGATTCATCATGGGAAAACCGTATCACGGACATCCGCACGGAAGCCACAAACGTCATCATTTTCCTCTCCGCTACTATGCTGAGCCTCTGCCTCGGGTTCTGCCAATGCGCTATGCGGGTCAGTGTGATCAACTGCATGTCTCGTTCTCATTCTCTTCTCTCCCAGCCAATCTAGAAGTGCCGCATCTCTATATTCCGACGAACGGACCAGATCGAGAACCCGGTTTATGGACTCGCGGGGACTTGACACATTCCGTGCCGACGTCGAAGGCTTGGCTCGAGCTGGCAGACATTTTCGCGACGTGTCACCAGTCCGCTTCCATCCCACACGATGATCGACATCGGCGAGCTGGCCAGAGACGAATACTCCCTGCAATCACTACCCACGTCTTCTTACTCGCACCACAAAACCCAATCTACGTTCTGAAAGCGGTAGAAACGGCGTGCGACCGACAGTGACGGTCGCTGAAAGCCCTCGCTTTGACTATTGCCGGTTTTTACCAACTCTTTGAGAAAAAAGGTCTCGAGATCGTCTCGAGACATCCCGGATGGCTACGCTGTGATTGTTGATTCGATGACGCCGGAGACAATCGAAACAGGGCGGATCGACCCCGTTGTATGCTTTTATAGTGGCCACTCCTCGAGTCACGTCGGACTCCCTGGTTAAAGGGTCACCAAGTCATCGCATCCGCGGAGGTATAAACCAGCGATATCGTGTTAGGTCACCACCCCGGGAAGAAACAGTTTGTAGAACGACGGAAGGGTTTAGTGCTGATTTTCAAAATTGCACAGCCCTTCAATCTCTCTCGTTCGATTATTGATATTCCAACCTCAGGTGGTTGTGTTGGAATGGTCTGCGTGAGGTTAGATACTTTCCGGCATGTGTAACTGACTGCCGTCTCATCCTAATAGGGTGTTCCATTGTCCGCCTCTCAGTCAGCCTTTGGCGACCGAGACCGATGATGGTTATCTGTCCAGTGGTCACGACCCCGTGGATCGCGATGCGGCATTCCGCGGAACAGCTTCTCGGGGTAGGACTAAACGTCAGCGATCCCTATGCCGGACAATTCGTTTGACGCCGACGGCGAGCTCAGGCGATGGATTGAAATACATGATCATAGTGCGATCGAGCGTCGTCGAACGTATCGTACATACAACCCTTTGTAAACCAAACAACCCCGGACGCCAACCACCAACTTGCTGCGATCGGTGAGTCCAACTAGGAACTCGTCCACACGTCTCACGAGCTCCGTGGTGGCAAGCGAATCTGACTCCGCAAAAGCGACACGTCCTCGTCAGTAATGTTGTATCGTCTGATCACCACTTCAATTTTGTCCAGAACCTCGGTACGTCCCACCACGAAGTTAGTATCGAAATCCCGAATTTCCAAGTGAACACGGTTTCTATACGTTGACCTCTTGTAGACCTCCAATGCGAGAGGTACGTCCTGAGAAGTGACGGATCCTTGCGGTGCCAGGATGAAAAGAATCTTCATAACGTAGACTAGGTCGGCGATGTATGTCATGAAGCATTTTGCAATAGTTTCACTAAATTCAGTGTTGGTATTTACCGGTACTAAGCGACCAAACATGATCACTTACGCCGACTTGAGACCCTCTGGCCAAAACCTTGTGAGAGCGAATGTTCCCACACGGCCGGAAAATGCGGTGAAAATCTTGGCCAAGTCATTGATGTGTGTGGGCAGTGCAGAGAGCAATGGCGCCACAGTACCACTGCGTGCCTGCCGTCAAGTATCATTACTGAGCATTGAATCATCTAGCTTACACAGGAGGGTCATTTACGCCAAGATTTGAAGTATCCAACAAAGCTTCTTTGAAGCTATCGCCTTGTAGGGTCTTTTGCAGCGTCAAACACTATAGTACGAAGAGGGACAGTATCTCACATTGTCCGGGTCATTGAAGTTCCAAACCTGGATGACGTCTTGGTGTAGAACGAACAAGTAGTCTTGCAGTTTTGCGGGGGGAAGGCCAATGCATCCGCCAAGGCTCTTCCAGTATCCTTGGGCGATGCTTAGAACCACAACACTGAAGTAACAAGGACTCACTCTTCTTCCCTATTCTGCAAAGATATGAGATTGGCTCTGAGAGTGGGAATAAAGGGGCGTACGCTATGGTGAGTTTCACCTTTGTTTCAATGCTTGCCCGCTGGGCCATTCCAGCAATATACAACTGGGCACTGCGCTCGATGCTTTGCGGTCCGGTCGACGCAGGATACGATGGATCGGTTTTGATGTACCGTTCGATCTCGGACGTTGTGATATTGACGAGCTCAGAAATCGTTGGTTCTAGCCTGTAACCACTTTTCGCTGTCATGCCATTAAATCAATAATGGGTGATCAAAGTCAAAGTGATACATACTAGAAACGGCTACGTGTGGTACGTCGCTCTCTGCCGCTCGCAAGAGGGACTTCGTGCAGTACTCGTTAAGAAACGCGGATCTTGGTGATTCTAGATGTGGTTTCGCTTCCGCTATGCTCTTGAATATAACACCTTTACCACGCAGCTCCGTCATCAGAACGCTGTCCAGCAGGTCGAGCTTCGTCAGTACAACAACAATCGGAACTACAGTAGGTTGGTGATATCTTCAGATACTAACAGGCCATGACCATTCGATTTACGCACTATCGCCCAGAATTTCCTTTCTGTTTCGCAGGAATTCCTCCATACCAGCTTCAAGGAGCCGTCCCTTGGCATACGGAACTGCAAGGCACACCCTGAAGTTTTTTTTTTTTGCTCAGTTGCGTTCTGATCACCACGAGACGCCTTACCAAACGGCGTGTAGTCTTTCCTTCAAGTCCTCTTTTCTTCGTCGATCATCGATGAATTGTTTAACTCTAGCATAGTTGTTGCCTTCTGCTGCCTCAAGTCCGACGCTGTCGTGGAGAACGAAAAGCCCGTTCTCTGCTGCGACAAATTCGCGGTCAATGTCGGCTCGTCCTCGCGAGGCTTCGCTGACGTCCTAGCAAAAGCATTTGCGAACGTCATTGTTGCAGGCAAGAGTAGACTCACCACATCCTTGACCCCGAACACGCTTTTAATTAGGGAAGACTTTCCAACACCACTCTGAAAGGTTTGATCGTCAGTGATCGGCCATCGTCGAAGATGCGGAAAGACAGAAATACATTTCCTACGATCAACAGTCGGAAGCTTCAGGCGATCAGCTCGGAGTAGCGACCAAAGGGTGTAAAAGGGCTCACCGAGGGCATAAGCGAAGGATTTCGCTGGTAGTGGGGTGCAGGGGTTCTTGAAAACTCCCACTGGTGGACGGGCCAGTAGGACCTGAGACGTCGATAGTAACCAGAATCTTCTTGTGGGTCTTCATGTATGCTTTCAACAGCCAATGTTAAGTGTGTTCGAGAACGAGCGTAGGATAGCTCACTTTTCTTCCCGTGTGCAACGTCCCGCGCTTCCTTCATGATTTCGCTTTGTTCCACGGTGATGTCGAGAGTACGTCCGAAGCCGCGCCATTGGTACTGCATTGATACGGACAGTTGATCCCGGGAGGACAGTTGACTGAAATAGATCGTCAAAATCCAGTTCACGAATCGATGTGGCTGGATATCTCACAGAGCGCGATCGAACACTTCCTTGTGCTCCTGACCAGGGGAGATCTCGACCGCAATCTCCTTTTGAAAGCCCCCAGCTTTAGTTCGGAGTATGATGTGGTGTACAGGCTGGCCAAGTGTCTCTGGGACGCGGAGAGCGATACCTACGAAGGAAGGATTGGTCTACGTTGATCGATACGCAAGAACGAGGATATACTTGATATGCAGATAGCCCCAGCCTGTGAGGACGACATGGCGGCGTGGATGGGTCAGATCACTGAGTGCAATGCAGATGTTTGGCTGACTGGGAAAGGGTTGAGGGAAGATAACCAGTATGAATTAATCGTATTGTATGGCGGCGCTTGCTCCAACACGTGCTTGTTTTCAAGAGTAACTGGAGTAATCTTATTGAAATTCTGTCCATAGTTTGGTTCAGCATGGACGATAACACCGTGAACGTCGATTGGCAGAGAATTATTTTCAGACGCGTGTGTCATGTGAGGGAGAAGAAATGGGCGGCTCGCTCCTCGACGCCGGCCGAGAGGAGAAGAATTATCTGGTCTTGAAAGTTGAAAGGACGCGGGCGTTTAGATCTTTCAGAGATTGGACCATCCTATGACCGATCAGGAGGCTAGGGCATCGTACAAGAAAGGGCGTATCTTACTGTTGATATAGATATATCGATTTCGAGAATCACCAGGACCACTGTCGCGAGGAAACATACTGGTCCGTGTCCTGTTTCGCGTTACCCAGGGAAGTAGAAGGAAGTTACAAAGGTATGAAGCAGCGTGGGACACAAAAGTTGGCAGGTCGTCGAACGCCGCAACTTATATAATCACAACAGCTCTATGTCCTCTTCCCCTCCCGCCGACACCGACATCGTCTCCCTCTCTGCCCTCCACCTTGCCGCCACCGTCGGCCCCGACCACTGGCACCGCCCCCGCCCTCAACCCATCCACCTCACCCTCCACCTCCACCTCACCCCTTCCTACCTCAACACACCCGGCCACTCCGACAACGTCACCGACTCACTGCACTATGGTCACCTCGCCAAAGCGGTGGAGAGACGGGTCAGTGGGAAGGAGGAGAAGGGTGCTTACACCAGTCCGAGGGCGCTCGTAGAAGACGTGACGGATGCAGCGTTTGAGTTCGTCAAAGATGCCGTGGGTGGCGGTCAGAGGGATAGTAGGGATGCGGTGGAGGTGCTGCACGCCGTCCGCGTCGTCCTCGAACTTCCGAAACAAATCCTCCTCGCGCGCGGGTTCGAAATGGACCTCTTCACGCGCGCGTCGAACTGGTCACCGCAATCGGCGGGGGGATCGGGATCGACGGCAGGCGCGATCGTCCGGGTGACGAACTTGATCCTCCCTGTCCTCATCGGTGTCAACCCGCCGGAACGTCTCGCTAAACAACATGTCGTCACCCACCTCACCTTTTTCGAGGCCACCCGCACCAACATCGAGGTTCCAAGAGGCGATCCCAAAGAGATAGACTATCCATCGGTCGTACAACAGATCGCCACAGCAAGTCACTTTCCAGCCACGCTCGTGTTTTCGTACCACTCACTATTGAATCGACATAGGACATTGAAAACTCAGACTATCTCACGCTCGAAAAACTCGTCTATGAAATCATCCACACAGCCTATCGCGCGTTCGACGCCCACCCAAACTCGAACTCAAACGCTTCTCGAATCGACGCTGTCACTGTGCGCTGTCAAAAGCCGAGCGCGCTCTCGTTTGCTGACGCATCCGGGGTTGAGATGACGCGTACGCGGAAGGCACTCGGACTCGAGGAAAGATAATCCATGATGTTGGATGGGGAAAGTTTCGGTAAGTACTAGGGCAGAACGTTGGATGTATAACGAAGATCTACCACGCTTCCAGATTCAGTCGTCCGGGTGAAGAAGCAAAGGCATTCTTTTGTATTGTAACCCACTGACTATCATTATCACATTGAATGGCATTGCTACACGTATTAGAATGGATCGAGAACAGACACAGAATTCTAACGGCACAGACATCATCCTAGGCTAAGCAGACTGGTAGGACAAACAACAGCGAGAGAAAAGAGAGAAAAGGCAAGGGAAAACAAACTGGCTGTTGGGGACCTTCTAAGTTCTAACCTTCTTCCCATAAGTTGTGATAAGTTATTCTTGAGAGCCGTGCATATGTGATGACACGCTACCACTCCCCTCCCCCGCCGCTACCTTGGGGCCAGGGGAACGGGGCAGCACCGACACAACATCACTGCACGCCTGCAAGCTGGCTCAACACCGAGACCACGTCCTTCGGGTCCAACTTCCACTTGGCATCCGTCCCCTTCCGACTCGTCGACACCGTCTCCGCGTTATCCAGCTCGTTCAACCGCCTCAACAATTTTTCGTCCCCACTCACCACAAACACACCCCGTGTCTCGTCCCCACTCACCCCATCGTGTTCATCTTCGCCTCTGCCCCACACCCCACCCCCGCTTGTCACCCCGGACCAGGACACCGATAAGCCACTCCGGGGCGACTGCGCCGGTCCACCCGGGTGTAAAATCGCACCCACTGCCGTCGACCGCGAGATATTGTTCGGAAGGACGAGGAACGAATTGGCACCGGGGATAATGCGGAGTCCATAGCGTTCGCCAAGACTATCGAAGATGTGGTTCTGCGCTTCGGCGGCTTGACGACGGGCCCATTGGCGATCAGCACAATCGTCTGTCGGGCCGGTCCAGAAACGCCAGACAATGGAGGCGTCGCGCTCTTCGACGAACGAGCCAGGGGTGCGTTCGGTGAACTGGGCGGAGATCAGTCGAATGCCAACAGGGTCGGTAGTGTGACGGAGGGGGATGGACGTACGTAGTTGAGAATCTCGATACAAAGCCATTTCCACGTAAAATTCAAGTTTGGCACCATGTTGATCCACGTCGCAGGCGTCTTCTTGGTCTCCCTCGTCTTAATAAAACATCCATTTTCCGCGACGATACCCATCCCCGGAACAGCCGCAGCAATTTTGTCGAGGACTCCCTTGACAGGTAATCCGCTCAACAGCCACACCTCGTTCCGCGGGTCATCGGCAAAGCGGTTGAATAACGCGAGGGTTTGCTGCTGGGGTTTGAATGGGGCGAGGAGGCCGGCACGGGACATGTCGCGGATCCAGATCGCACCTTCAAAGTCGAACAGTAAAAGTCGTTTCGACGAGTGTTTATACCGCGGAAGCAGGCGCGCCATGTCGACGACGGGGACCATGGAGAGGTCCGTCTGAGCGGTATGCTCTGTATTGGCGCGTAGACAACGGGTGAGGAACGACGTAACAAACGCCTGCGCAGTTTGGGTGACGACGTGGTTGTGGAGGTCTTCCCAGCGGGACAATGCCTCATCGTCGCTCATCGTCAGTGCCTAGGTCTGGGTGAGCTTCTCATCGTGCGCCTGGGAGGTAAGCATGCTCACCTGGTAGATGGCATTGGCAGTACCACGCGTATCATACGGATTGACGGCGATGCAAGAACGGAATCCCGAGTAACTATAAGATCCCGTGAACTACAAACAAGTTTCATCAGTCTCGGGATCACCTCGTCGTACACAAACATACCTCGCTCAGAATGAGAGGTCTATGCCTCCCCTCTTGGCACTCCACGAACTCGTGAGTCCGGAGTGCCATTCCTTCCCGCAAACTCGTGACCAAAAACGCATCTGCCACGGTCAGCAACGCGAGGTATTGGCTAAAGGTGACTTCTTGTGTGTGCAAGAAAACGATGGGTTGGTATGTCAGCGTCGAAAACGCCGCGTTCACGCGAGCGACGGCATCCGAGACGCCACCGGCGAGTTCGTTGGATTCGGTCGTTTGCAGCGCGACTTGGATGAGGACGACCTATGGCATGCGAATATGTGAGAAGCGTAGCCGCTTGCACAACGCCGGCATGTTACCTTTCCCTGGAACTCGGGTTTCTTCTTCAAAAATCGTTCAAAGGCCTCGATCTTATGCCTGACGCCCTGTGACAATCACATATGAACAACGCAAATATCATAGTCACAGGCACGCACCTGAATCTCGTCAAGCTTATCCCGCCCGACGATCATCTTCATGCCAGCATAGCGCTGCCTCAGAAGCTGAACCCAATACTGAACGTCAGGTTCACGTCTGTTTTATCACGTCAACGCCCGCGCCGTCACAGAAGACATCAAACCTACTTCTTCTCACGGAGCGCGCCGACGTCGATACCCATGGGAAAGACCCCGACGTCGACAAACCGGCCTTTGTGGGCGCCGGTACTGTTTCCAAAGGTGCCCTCAACCTGGATGCCCTTGGGGAGGGCCTCGAGCGCGAGGATGCGGCTGACAGTCTGCCTAAAATGACGGGCGTAGCTCGCGGTTTGGAAGCCGACGAGATCAGCTGCGAGGAAGCCACGTAGTAGAGACTCGCGAACGGACAAGCACCGGAAGATCTCGGAAGAGGGAAAAGCGACGTGGAGGAAGAAGCCAATGGGGGCGTTGGCGAGCTTGGGATGGGCACGGAGGAGTGCGGGGAGGAGTATGAGGTGATAATCATTCACCCAGACTGGGAGACAGTATGAGTAGGTACGAGAGGAAGAGGAAGAGAGCACCGACTGATGTCGCCTTCGCAGTAGTTTGCGATGATGACCTCTGCAAAACGCTTGTTGACGGACATGTATTGCTTGAACGATGCGCTCTCATAAAAGAGTTTCGTCTTGGGGGCATCCGGAACTGCATAGTGCAGACAAGGCCAGAGGACCTGGACCGCGGAGGGTCAGCGTTTGTGATTGGACAGAACCAGACGCGACGAACCTGGTGACAAAATTCGTCATAGCAACTTTCAAATTCTGCATCAGGGATCCAGACAGGGACGCTCCCGCACAAGTGGCGCATCCTTGCATCGACACTGTCGCGCAGATCCGGGCCGAATGCATCCGTGCTGTTCCCGAGGGTGCCCACCCATAGTTTCTGAGTCAATCGGTCCTTGACGCTGTCGATGGCGTTCTTGAGACCGCCATTGCAATGCGAGTTGGGCGCAGTGTGCCAAGGGTGGTAGCCCTCACCAGAAGGGGAAGGGTGGCCATCACCGGGACGACGGGAAGAGGAGCGAGACTGTTTACGCTGAAGACGGGCGGTATGCTGCACGTCCGTATGGGTCGTCTGGAACTTACGTGGCGTCGACGAAAACGTAAACGGGCGGTCGAGACTGGGCAGAGGCAGATGCAGGGGCGGCGACGACGAATCATGTGCACCGGGACTCACACCGTTGGTGGGTGTGCCATCTGACCTCGGACTGGCGATGCTGGCAAACTTGGAGAACGGGTTGTTCGTGGTGTCGCTGGCAGGCGTCGTGAGTGGTGTGGTGGTGCGAGACTAGTAGGGGATCGACAGTGAGTCGGGAAGCGAACGGACGCATTACGGGGCGTACCTTGAGATCTTCGACGATGCTCTTCAACGGGGGGTTTCCGCCCAGCGACTTGGAGGATTTGTGACGGAAAGGCGGGTTGGACGAGCCGTTGGGTTTGACAGGGAGCTGCGGAGGAGGCGGATCTGGATCCTGGGCATGTATGCTGGGAGTGGGTGGGTTGGACTCGCCGAGGACGGCGGTTGTGGGGAGGAAGAGGGAGGCGATGATAGCACGGTGGTTGCGTAGAGAGCTCATCGTTAGAAACAGCGAGTATCAAGGCGACATGATGAGGAGAAATTAGGGAGCTGAGCCATGACTTTTTATCATCACTCAAGCGGAGATCATACATTATTGAAACTGGCCGACAAATGCTCAAATTGGCAAGGTGGAGATTAAAGACTCCTCTGCTGATCAGACACCGTCCAAATCAATTGGCACGTTCGTATTCTACCCCCTCCGGAATCATACGGAACGGCTCTGTCCGACCCTGCCCGACCACACGAAACAGGTCGGAAAGTCCTCAATCTGATAACTCATTCATAACCGAGTCCCGTGGGGACTGATACTACATGCCTCGTCTTCAGTGGCAATCGATGAACAAACTGCCTCATGCGAACGCTCGTTCGTCGTATCATCTCTGGGATTGGTCGATCTTGCGAGGCAGAGAGGCTATGCGTTCACAACGAGGGTGGCTCGTACGTACCCGAGGGTCGACAGGGTACGTGTTATTTCGCCACACGCACGAAACTGAATAGATTACACAATAAAGTAACGACCCCCAAAGTGTGCCTCTAGACTATAGAGACAGCAAAAGCATGTGCAGGCTGGGATCCAGATATGGGTCCTGGCGCATGGGTCTCGTGTTGTAGCCATTTCCAATGATTGAATCTTATTTCCAGCGCTGATGGGCCAGACTATCGGACTTTTGCGGGCCAACCCCATCCTTGAAGAGAACTATCCGTCGACGAAACCCCAGTTACCTCGAAAACGGACGGATTAATTCAGTACACATGTGAGTCAACGAGCACTTCTCATCCTCGATACATCCTTATTTCAGATAGAAATCCCCCGGATGAACCACCACTACGATGAAACATGTGCCTAAAGAGTAGAAACACCCCAATGGGCACGAGCTATAATCAAGGAAAAATCGCAAGCCGTCGCTCCCGCTAGTCTCCCCAAACCAGACCCAGGCGAAGACAGTCGTTCTGATCATATGAATATTTTACGTGCTCCAGTTGGTTTTCATTCGCAGGCACTTGTTCGTTTCGACGTTGATTACATTTTACCCTGTTATAGACTTGCCCGACCGCAATTTCCGAGGCGGGTTGATCATACCATGCTGTCATGTTACACAGACTCTGATGATGGGACTATGATTTGGCCTGTGGCCTGTCTTGCTTTACGTTTTCCGAGGGCATACGCCATCCCAGCGACATGTAAGTGGCGTCAAAGACTCACTTTGCTATCAAGCGACATGTTGGGATTTGTGTACGATCAGTAATGCGGCGAGGGACGCCGAACAGAATAGTCGGAGAATCAACAAATTATTAATATTTGCTGACTGTATGAATAGGGTCAATTGGCAATATCTACTGGTTAGTGACTCAGCTTCCTTACACAACTACTTCTCGTGCTGATGCCGACGATGTGCCTATGACATCCTTAATACTATTAGACATTGAGATATTGTACGCGTTCACACCCGGCATGCGCACATCTATTGCACATAAAACAGTTAGACAACCAGGTGAGCTACTGTCATCCAATTCCCCGTCCCAAGAACTACCACACTCCCCTTCACTTGAACTATGAAGAAAACATATCTCAGCTTTATCGTCGACCAATGGTCCACAGTGCCTCCCGTCGAGAATGCGGATCTGACTGGTAAAACGGTCGTGGTCGTTGGCGCCAACACGGGTATCGGTTTTGAAGCTGCAAAGCATTTCGCGCGTATGAATCCAGCCAAACTTATCGTCGCTTGTCGCAGCGAAAGCAAGGGCAACGCTGCCGTTTCTGGTACGTGTTCGCGCGTTGCATGCTTCCCTTCTATGCTCATCTGTTCCAGAAATCGAATCGGCTACTGGATTCAACTCGTGCGAGCTGTGGAAGGTCGACCTCGCCGACTTTTCTTCCGTGACCAGCTTTGCGGAGAGGTTCCGACGGGAATGCGACCGTTTGGACATACTAGTCATGAACGCCGGAATTGCGGCCGTGGGGCACCAAGAAACTGTTGATGGATGGGAATCATCGTGAGATTTGTCTTTATCACATATGTTGGACGTCCAGTGAACGAGGACGCAGCCTCCAAGTGAATCACCTCGGTACATCTCTTCTGTCGTTGCTACTACTGCCTCACCTGGTAGACACTGGGAAACAGTTCGGGACCCCGTCCCGCTTGGTGATCGTCGCCAGCGGAATGCATCACTTGGCAGTTATCCCCGAAGATGTCAAGGAATCATCTAACCCGATAGCGAAACTCAGCGGTCGAAAATATAGAAATCCTTCGTAGGTCATCGTCTCGCTCTCGAACCTAGAACGTCTGCTCACAAACGCTATCAAGGGCCATGGGTCATCGCTACCCCCAGACGAAACGTGAGATTCCATTACACTCATTACATCCCGATAATTAATGGCTGAACTTCCATAGTCTTGAATGTGTTCTTCGCACGCGCGCTGCAGGACCGATTGCAGTCTATCACGCCATTGACCGTCAGCGCTGTCTGCCCGGGGTTTTGCTACTCCAATTTAAGGCGGGATATGCGAGGCGCCCTTACGAGCGTGCTGATGGTCATTATGGAGACGCTCTTGGCCTGGACATCTGAGCAAGGAAGTCGTCAGCTCATATACAGTGCTATTGGCGAGCGAGACAATGAGGATCACATGAAAGGCGCTTTTATTAGCAAAGCAGCGGTCGTCGAGCCTTCTGATTTTGTGATCAGCGAGGAGGGCAAGAAGATGCAGGATACTATCTGGGTGAGCGTGGTGTGTCCATGGTATCATTTTGCCTGTGAGACTAACCTGCCTTGTTGCAGAAGGAGACCATTGAGATATTGACGAAGAAAGCACCTCAGTTGAACAAGATTGTTCAACGGTACCTCATTTGAACGATAAAGACGATCACATTCCCGCCCTATCGAAGAGTCCATGTCTGAGATATTCAGGGTCGACCTTCTTGTGCACAACACTGACTCGGATACGGTTGAATATTTAAACAAGGGCAGGAACCCACTCGTGATGTATTGCGATCCATGCCGAATGTCTCACGACCTGAGTAGTATGTATATGAATCCATCGTTTCAAATAAACGGATTGTAATCTCCTCTGGCGAGGTTGGATGACTCTGGGCAGCAGTGGAGAATATTACGTGCGGTCGAGCTAATGGGGGAAACCTCACTCCCGCGTCTCTGATACGATCCACGACGCGCATCGGACCGGACCGGACCGGGGCTTGGTGGTCCTCGTTACGAGTACGGAGTTTCGCTCCATTCGTGCACCTTTTTATCTGATCGCGATCATGCTGCAGCAGACGTGATTATTATACTGGGGAGACGACTTGTGTCTGGACTTTCGACGTGCAAGCGCGATCATCGCGCACGGCCTTCTCACGGCGGGGAACATACTATAGTCATACACAGGTCGCGCTCACTGATCTGAGTCCACCTCGCCCATGGGTCGGACATATTCATAAGAATTCCCAAACCGTGGTGCGCCGATAGGCCATCGTTATCAGCCCTCCTCGGTCCTCCACGGTTGTCAGTGCACCACCAGTGGCATAGCCGAACCTCCACGTCCACGGATCTCAGTGACCAAACACCTATCCACCCCCGGCGTAGTCACTTCGTCGATGGCCAGAGTCTCTTTTGATGATCTCATCTTCCGCGTCCACTGCACCGTGTGGCACGCTCGTTCTGCTCTCGAAGACTCCGACGTAAAACTGGCATCCTCTCCTGCCTCGATCCACATACTCGTCACCGCACGTCTTCCAATCCCTTCCATCTGCTATGTGACTAGATCGGGCACTCGTTTGACCTCTCTTCAGCCTGCAAGGTTTATCAATCATGCAGTGGGAACGACGTCCTGAAAAGCGACTAGTGATGATTGCATGCGGTGCATGACGCGATCACCGACGACGACCTTTCCTCGTGACATAGCTTTGCGAAACGACTGCTCCTGCGACGGCCGCCAAGGTTACCTCGATCAAGTCATTGCTGAGTGGGGCCAGTGCGGCAGAGATCGATAGCATCGCAGGAACCCCGTACACCTCTCGTCAAGCATTATCACGGAGCGTTGACGCCTCTGACTTGCAGGAATCCTGGCCTGACCATCCCGAATCCGTGTATGCATCCCCAAAACTTGCAAGTCTCCAGTTTTTAAAAGCTACTCTGAAGCTGTCGCCTTGTAGGCCGTTTTGCGGTGTCAAGCATTGTAGCATATAATGGGACAGTTTCTCACCATTTTCGAGTCACTAGAACCTTGGATGTCATGATGTATGAAAAGCAGGCACCCGTTCATTTCATCACTGAAAAATGTCAGGCTTGTGCCCAGATTCGTTCAGAATCCCAAGGCAACGCTCAGAACCGCAACGCTGGGTTTATTCTTCTTCCCTAGTCTACAACGCTATGAGATCGGCACTCTTAATAATGATGTGGGTGAAGTCGGCCTTTACATCGATGCTTTCTCGCTGTGCCATTCCAGCGATCTACAACAGCTCATCGCGTTCGATGCTTGATCCTCGCCCGCTCATAAGATGGATCAACTTTGATGTGCTGTTCGATCTTGGAGATAGTGGTGTTCATGAGCTCATTAAGCGTTGGTTCTAGCCCGAACTTGCTTTCCGCTGTCATGAAATTAATACGATATGAGACGAGCGATGATCAAAGTGGTACACACTAGAAACGGCTACATGTGGTATGCCGTCTTCTGCTATTCGGAGGAGGGGTTGCGTGCACCATTCGCCAAGAAACCTGTCCCTTCGTGGTTCTACAAATGGCCTCGCTTCCTCTACGCTCCTGACTATATTGCCTTCGGAACGCACGCGCATAATCATCATTTTGTCCAGCAGGTCGAGCTGCGTTAGTGCAACAACAACTGGAACTACAACAGGTTGTTGTTGTCTTCAGACACCGACTGCGACCATTTGGTTTACGCACTATCGTCCAGAATATTCTGTCTGTCTCGCAGGAATTCATCGGTGCCAGCTTCAGTAAACCGTCCCTTGGCATACGGAACTGCAAGGCACACCCTAAAGCCTTTGCTCAGTTACGTCCCGATCACCACTGGACGCCTTACCAAACGGCGTGCAGTCTGTCCGCCGGGTTCTCCTGTTGTTGTCGCCCACGGATGAAACGTTTCACTTGTTCCAGGTTGATGCGATCTCCTGCCTCAAATCCGAGGCTGTCGTGGAGAACGAAAGGCATGCCGTTCGTCGCGGTGAATTCCTGGTTAATGTCCGCTTTTCCTCGCCGGTAATCGGAAACGTCCTAGAAAAAAATGTTTGCCAACGCAATTGTTGCAGGTAAGAGTAGACTCACCACATCCTTGACCCCAAACAAGTGTTTAATTAGGGTAGACTTTCCAGCACCGCTCTGAAAAGGTTTGACTATCAGTGATCGGCCATTGTCGGGTATGCGGAGAGATAGAGGTACATTTCCTATTACCAACAGTCGGAAGCTTCCAGCGATTAGCTTGATGCAATGATTGAAAAGTGTAAAAGCGCTCACCGAGGGCATATGCGAAGGATGTCATCGGAGGGTGACAGGACGTCGTTAGACGTCTTACTAGGGGTCGAATAATAAGGTATGCTGATGGCCACTTCGATATCTTTGTGGGACTCGACGTATTCTTTCAAAAGCCGACGTGAGATGTGCCCAAGGAGGGGTGGAGTGAAGTTCACTTTTCTTTCCGTGCCCTTCGTCCTGCGCTTCGGTCATAACCTTGCTCAGGTCCACGGTGATGGCCACGCCCTGCCGCGATCGATACTGGGTTGATACGGACAGTTGGTCCCGGGAGGACAGTTGACTGGAATAGATCGTGAAGATCCAGTTCACGAGTCGATGTAGCTGGATATCTCACACAGCGCGATAGAACACTTCCCTGTACTCCTGACCAGGGGGGACCTCGACCACAATCTCCCTTTTAAAGCCCTCAGATTTAGTTTGGAGTATGATACGGTGTACAGGCTGGCCGAGTGCCTCTGGGACGCGGAGAGCGATACCTACGAAGGAAGAATTGGTCTACGTTGATCGATACGCAAGAATGAGGATATACCTGATATGTAGATGGCGTCCTCGAAATGTGGGGGCGACATGGCGGCGTCGACGGGTCAGGTCACTAGGCGCAATGCAGAGGTCCAGTTCACTGATAAGGGTTGGGGGGAGATATACAGGACGGACACGTAATTTTAGTACATGCCGGCGCTTGCTTTACCACGTGCTCGTCCGAAAGAGTGGAGCAATTCTATCCAAAGGACGCGGACGATAGTCGATACCGTTCATTGGCAATGGCAGGGAATTATTCTCAGAAGCGTTTGGGCCGCCTCTTCCTCGACACCGGCCAAATGTGGAACAACTATCTGGTCTCGAAAGTTGAAACGGCGCAAGTGTCCGGAACGCTTGTTTTGATCCATCCTAACACCGATCAGGGTAGACCATCATACACGAGGAGCGATACCTTACCGTTAATTTTGAGAATCGGTCCTACTAGTAGGACCGTTGTCGTTATGATATTCGACGCAATCGCAGTGTAGCTCGCAACTACATAGCTACTGTATTTGTTTGTTTGTGCAAGGTATATCGCGGTGGCACTGCACTTTTGCAATTTCTTGCGATGCAGCCATCACTTATCCTCCGGTCAGGCAGGTCGGCTTGGAAAGGTCAGTTTTTATTACAGGTCAATGGTCGGTTCTAAGACATACAATAGGTCCATACTTTGTGGCCTTTTCAAACCTGAAGCAAGCGTTAGAGGACAATGTCCCCATCCGGACAAACGCACGGGCTTGTACCATCCTACCGAATTTCGTCGGGTGAGTGGGTCGGCCAGGAATATTCCTTTCGCTTGACTTGTGAACGTCGACAGCGTCCGATTTTTGGTACACAACGGCAAAGACTACAACCCGGTGACAGTCACTCAAGACATGATTGGCCACAAACTCGGTGAATTTGCCCACACAAAGAAGCGATTCACTTACAAGCGAGTGGTTTCTTGATCTTTGTTCGACTCACGGCTCACCTTTGAAATCACACCCAGGGCAACAAAGAATCGATGAGTAGCGTTGCCATGCACCGTTTCAGTTCGGCACACCGACCTGGCCATTTTTGCCCTGCGATTTCCCCAGGAATGTGTGATGGATTCCCCACAGGCACGTTCCCCGGCGTCGACGGAAGCTCGGAACGGAAGATTGCTCGTATTGTGAATGTAGATGGCTCACCTCTGCCCGGTCTCGAATGTTTAGCCCAAGTACATACGTCTCTTTTTGTGCGATCAGTTACCGTGGTGATATGTTTTTGTTGGCGGGTACATCCGAGCTGAGCGCTAGCCACGACCATATCTTGCTCCTTTCCCTTCCAAGTCCAAACCTGTTTCATATCGACCCTAATCTGCTTTGCTGTACTTGCTTCTTTCTGCGTGCTCGTCGTTCATCACAGCGAGCGATCGCTCCATAACAACGAGCTCATTGCTACTCGGTTCCACTCCCTTCAACTACCTGCTGACAGAACAGAACCCCACGCCTTCAGCCTCGTGCTTTAATCTCTGAATGGACCATGGCCTTCAACGTTGCTGGGGTGAACTTGACTCCTTCCAGACCTGCACCACAGGCACCACTGCGGCGAACAGCAGATTCTCCATCACCATCACACTACAATAACGCACTTCACACCTCGGGCTACAACGCATCATTCTCATCCGGCTCATCCTACGCTTCGGACTACACCGGCATAGGCGGATCCCCAATACGGTATTCAGATACATCGATGAACGTTCAAGTGATTCGAAATGGCATCGTCAGCTTAAAGGAGGAGGGTTTTGCTAGTTTCATGTTCTTGAGAAAATGGCTTGTCTTGAAGGGCGAGACGCTGACTATACATAAGACCGAGGTGCGTAGCCCGGCGCACAATCAACTCTTTGCGTTCAGTCACATCACTTCGTCCATTGACTGATCTTGTGCTGCATAGTCTTCACCAGTACAAAGCGTGATCATGTTGCATGACATAACCAATATCGAACGTGTAGATTTGAAGCCTTATTGTCTACTGCTGGAGACCAAAGACAAGCGATACCATCTTGCCCTCAAAAATGACGAAGAGCTCTACGGTTGGCAGGATGACATCTACTCTCGGAGCCCGTTGATGGGCGTCAGCAATCCAACGAATTTCGTGCACAAGGTGCACGTCGGGTTTGATCCCATTTCTGGCGCCTTCACCGTACGTTTTTAATCATATGCTCTCTTGAATGTTGAACTCGGCATCTGATCGTATTCCCTGTCCTCTGGTGTCCAGGGCATGCCCGAACAATGGAGCAAGTTGCTCACGAAATCAGCCATCACTCGGGAGGACTACGCAAGGGACCCGCAGGCTGTGCTCGACGTCCTTGAGTTCTACACCGATCACCAGAAGCGCGAACTCGAAGAGATGGGCATGGGCATGCCTGCCATCACACGGTCTGTCTCGAGCAACTCGGCCAGCCCGTCGCTCGCTCCATTCTCGGTCGACGGTACTCCTCCCCCGCGGTTCAACGCCGGAACAGGTCTTGGCGGCACAACTCTTGGAAAAGTACCCTCTCCCCTTGATGCTCGGCCTCCGGGACCAAAACGCCAAGAAAGTGCACCCGCCGAAACCACCTCGAGCACTTCTCCACAAAACGGTCTTTCCCCCACCGCGCTCGCTGCCGCACGTGCCGCGGAATTGGTCAGTAGCTCACATACCCAACACGCACATACCATTTCCTCTGCGGGTCAGGGGGCGGGAGCGCGTCCACCGATTCCGGCCGTATTGCAGGCGTCAACATCGCTTCAGCCGAGTCGACCCGCACCGCCTCGTCCGTTATTGACGGCGACGCGTCCGGCGCCTGCTGCTCCTAAACCCCCCATTCCGGATCATACACCATCGTCGGCTGATCTACGTGCAAGAGCGCAGGGTCGTGGTGGGCCTGAGAGCACCACAAAGCCTTCCTTGGACAGACAGCCCTCCGCGGATATGCTTAGAGACAAGGAACGTGAACAGCGAGAGCAATGGCGGAGAGAGGACCGCGAACGGGAGAAAGAGAGGGAACGAGAACGAGAACGAGAGAGGCAACAAGGCAGGGAAGAAGCCGAGCGTTCTGTTGTCGTCCCGCCTAAATCGGTCCCAGGGACCATGCTTCCAGCGACGCAAGTTGTTCTTGGGGCTACTGTTGCGCCACTCCCTGTGAAACCATTACAACCGGCGAAGAAGAAGGAAGCGCCTCCCCCTGATGTCATGATCACTGCTCCCGAGGGCGAAGATTCCGGAGTTGCTGAAGCGGCCAAGAAGCTCGAGAAGCCAAAGGAGAAGGAAAAGCGCATCAGCACTATGACGGAGGCTCAGATCATGGAGAAACTTCGCTCGGTCGTGTCCCCAGAAGATCCGAAGACGCTATACAGCAAGATTAGGAAGGTTGGCCAAGGGTGAGTCCGCAATCTATTACTACCAGTTGAAGTTGTTCATGCACGTGACACAGTGCATCCGGGCACGTCTATGTTGCAAAGACCCTAGCCACTGGCAGGAAAGTGGCTATCAAAGAGATGGATCTTTCCCACCAACCGAGAAAAGAACTCATCGTGAATGAGATTCTCGTCATGAAAGAATCTCAGCATCCCAACATCGTCAACTTCCTGGAGTCGTATCTTGTCAAGAACACCGAACTTTGGGTGGTCATGGAGTACATGGAGGGAGGTGCTCTCACCGACATCATAGAAAATAACACGCTAGAGGAGGACCAAATTTCAAGTATATGTTCAGAAGTAAGCGTTTTCGATGGCCTTTGGATCGATTAGTCTCATCGCTGCCCCTAGACGTGCAAAGGTTTATGCCACCTCCATAGCCAATCGATCATCCACCGTGACATCAAGTCCGATAACGTTCTCTTGGACGCAGAGGGTCACGTCAAGATCAGTACGTGTCGTCAACCTCGCTTGGTCTTGACCTCTCTGATCGCCTCTCAGCTGATTTCGGATTCTGCGCCAAACTCACCGATCAAAAGTCGAAGCGAGCGACCATGGTGGGTACACCCTACTGGATGGCGCCCGAGGTCGTCAAGCAGAAGGAATACGGTGCAAAAGTCGATATATGGTCCCTCGGTATCATGGCGATCGAGATGATTGAAAACGAGCCGCCGTATTTGGACGAAGAACCGCTCAAGGCATTGTACTTGATCGCGACCAATGGCACGCCGACGTTGAAGAAACCAGAAGCGCTGAGTAAGGAACTCAAGAGTTTCTTGAGCGTATGTCTCTGCGTCGACGTGCGAAGTCGAGCCAATTCGAGCGAATTGTTACAGGTCGGTCGTTTCGTCATACGCCGTCTCTCTATCTCTGACCCATACATGCACCACGTAGCACGATTTTTTGAAGAAGGCATGTGCGCCGTCTGGGTTGGCGCCGTTGTTGCGGTTCAGGAAGAAACAACAGGCCCCGTCATCATGAGCCCGTTTGCATTGGCTGCACTGACGCTGTTTGAATTTGGCGTTCTTTCTTTCCCCCAACCCTTCTTCCCAACCCTTTTCTTGCATATATATCCTTCATCCCTTCCCTCCCGCCTTCTTTCTCTCTTGCCGTGTTTTCACCCGTACCGGATGACTTGATGATTCTACGTGCCAGTGGCGTTGGCCTCGAGAGCTTGAGTTCCCACGCTCATCCGTCTCCGGTCCGCTCTCACCTGACTACGTTCATACCTTGCCTCTTTGTATTTTACCTAAACCCAAGTCAAACCGTTACCGCACCGAATTCCCGCTCTACCTTGGCGCCCCGTTCATGACCCTGTTTTGGACGACCGAATAATGTATAGGCGCGTGCGCGTTCTTTCTCCGTTCTCCGTTCAACTCTTTTCTCTTTCTTCCTCTTTCCGTGTGCGTACGGACCCCTTTGATGCAAATGCCCGAGTACCAACGATGTCTGTTGTAATTATGGATTCCAAGGCTTTTCCCTTCTTCCCATGGGGACTCTCGTCGGAACGGGGCGTGGCTCGAGCTTGAATTTCAGGCATGTACATACGTATGCTTTTGTTTTCGCGCATCCGGGGCCAGTGACTGGGCATGAGTGATTGCTCGCGACCGCCGACCACGACGTGCATGCTAATATATCATAGGCGTATTCGTAATCGATGATGGTGGCTTTTCGAGGACGAATCCACCGCACACGAGAGAAGGAAAAGAAGAAGAAGAAGAGGCAAGTCTACAAAGGACGACATGCATGAGTGATACATATCACGATAACAACGAAACCGACGAAATGCGACATGAATGAAATGAACATGCCAAAAAAAAAAAAAAAGACACAAGCACGATACAGGATACGATAAGTGAGGCATAACAGTGTAAGTACGGGCGACGAAAACGATGAACAAACGGACGTGAAAAGGGACGAGGATAAGACGAGGCATGGATGAATTGCGTTGATGGAGCGGACGTAGACATCAAGCGTATGCTGGATGGAAGAGGAGGAAACAACGTCATGTATTGAGCGCGAGTTTCTGCATAAGTCAAAAAGTGTTGGAAAGTCATATGGAAAATAAAACTGTTGACAAGTGGATGACGGTCATGATGAACATGATGACGGTGGCGGTGATGGCATGATGGTTATGGTCACGGTGACCAAGAGCATAAACGAGCATGTCGAGCGTACAACGCGACTCTGTGTGAGTCCTCAAAACCGTCCGGCAACCAAAAGCCGGTAAAGCGAGTTCGCCTCCTCGAACCGCGAGTTACGCAGGGTGAAATGCGCCATTTCGGCAGTGTCGGCGTCCAAAGCCATGTCCACGATCGAAACCCTCAACAGAGAGGCATAAAAACGACAGAGCTAGACACACGATACACCGTGAGCGCACGATCAAGAAGTCGACGTAACCAAACGGCGTGATAGCCACCCACGTTTTGGACGCCTTTTGCAAAGCGATCGTCACTGATGAGCCCTTCTCGCTCTTCTTTCTCGGCGTTGTCGAGCCATTTGATACTTTCATGAATGAACCGTCCGAGAACCTCGACACGGACGATATCAGCAATGGTTGTTTTACCCCCTGTTGCGGGGTCGATGACGATGGACGTATCCCGGAGTAAGCGGACAAGAAGATCGAAAGAAGGTAACGTCGGAGGAAGATTCGTCAGGACATCTAGATAGGAGTAAGGTCCTTGTGACTGAGGGTTAGCGGCAGTCAAGAGCGCCAAAAAAAGTTGGTAGGCTAGATTAGGACTATTAGCGACAATGGATGGCAGGTCCATCGACGTTATCATAGGAGGCGACGTTAGGTTGGGTATCATTGGGGTCAGGATCTGTCGCATGTAAGAGGTGAGAATAATGTCCGAAGCGCTCTCGAAAAGCACGTACCCGTTGTTCCGTAAGTGTGAGTACTCGGTCGCGAGCTGCTAGGAGCAGCTTCATACCTTGAGCAATTCGCTCCTTCCTTTCATCTTCTTCAGGGGTCACTTTCACCTCAACAATCTGCGCTGGAGAGAAAGGCTTGGGTTTGGATACCCGGGCGGGTGTTTCACCTTCCCCCTGTTGGGGGTTGATGGCGGCGATAGCCCTATAAGACAGATATAGAAAGATCGCTACCGAAAGAGCCAAGATTTCTACTTACGGCTCGGGCGTGCTTGTTTCCGTAAAGTTCTCTTCGTCCAAAAACAGATTTGAAGCTCTAAGCTCAGGGAGAAGCGGAGACCTGGTCAATGTGCTAGGGGAATAAGGACCGATCTACAGAAACGTCAGTGGCGTGAATAGCGACCAGGGAGAAGGAATGCACATCATTGCCATCCCCTTTAAGAATTTTCCAGAGGACCCATACTAGCTGTTCATTGTCACTGAAGCCACCTTCGGCGGCGATCGTGATGGCATAACCTCTCTCCTTTAGGAAGGTAGCATACAGAGCAGACTTGAACGGGTTGAGAGAAATCGGATAAGGAGCGTACATGGAATACAAGATGAATGAAACGAGAATGCGTTGAGCGAGCTGAAGTCACGGGAGAAAGTGACGTAGTGAATATGAGAGATGAACGATTGGCGCGAATAATGTTTACTAACTTCGACGGAAGAATTGAGAAGGGGCAACAACACGTCAAGAGCCAGCTGGAATCGCGCGGTGGGCTGTACGAGCTGAGAGAATGTCTGTGCAGCTGTGGAACAAGGAAGGGTATACGCGCGGACTAGGAGATGTGTAACTGACGCCCGGACAGGGTCCCCTGAACTGATCTGACCCGGGAAAGTTGGAGATAAAATATTTGAGGCTGTTGAGGACTTTGAAAAGAGTCTCGAGCCAGCCACGGCTGGTGTGCCTGAACTGACCCTGCTCGCTGTTGGTAACGGCGACGAGGAGGTCATCGTCCATAACCAACGTCAAAAGTCCAATAGCCATTACCTTCATATCTTATTTGTCCTTGTGTGCTTTCTGTGGCAACTGGTGGCTGTGTAAACCTGGATGATGTAATCTTGGGGGTTGGTATGATATTTACTATTATTTATACCTGAGCTATCCCTTGTCGACTAATTTCGTATGCTTATCGCGACCTAAATCGCAATTTATATCTTGCCAGCAATAGCATGCACGGACCCACTTGGGCGTAACATTCCGCAATCCCTTGTTTCAGACTCTTATCATGACCGCCATTCATAGTGTTGGCCCAAGGGCAACGGACACAGATACTGAGGTCAGACATATATTGCCTCGGAACTTGATCGGTACCGTTGACTGATCATCTCGTAGTCTCTGCTTCAACATTCCTACTTTATTGCTCTCGTCGCGATCGTGTTCGCTCTTGTAATTATCAGGTATGTCCAATACGATGTCATTGACACAGTTCTGACGCCATGCTTGCCTGAAGGATCGTTGTTTTGCGATGGCGCAAGCAGGCGCTTTCTGATTTCTTTCGGATAGGCGGCAGTTCTCAATATACCTACGGCTCACACCCCACGAACGACTCAAACTATGGCTCAATGTACCATGGCCTACAACTAGCTCCTCTTCCAGCTGTGTACCGCCCAGACCGTAGGGCACGTTCTACGGACATCGATGCACGTGGCCGCCGGCTCAATCCTACTGGCGAGAACTGGGATGGAAAAGACGCTCTTCCTGCGTATGACAATCTCGACAGACCACCGAAGTATGTTGAAGCTGGTTGGACACACGGGGGGCCTTCCCTGCCCACGGAACAGTCTGCGTTGACTCCATCCTCGGAGGGGGAACAAAGCGGAATCGCACACTCGAATACCGCCGATGGAGCTCCAGTGGACAGTGTGAATCAGCCGCTTTACCATACCCATACTGTGGCAGGCATAAACCCCGGGATCGAAGCACTACCCCCTCCGAACCATCGCGACGTGTCTAATGCCTGACGAATCCCTACGTCTCGATTTCTTGATGCTTCTGTGCCAGCTTTTTCTACTGATAGCTGCTCTAGGAACCACGTACCCGTTGGAAATCACAGTTACCGCTCCATATACTTACATAATCGCATTGTAGATCTCCCACTATTCTCGTGCATCTCCTACTCTCCACTTGTTTGACAGAGCTCAGACAAACAAGATTCCCTGTTATTATTCTCACTGCGTGGTCGAATTCTAACAGTCTCTAGTATGAAATTTCCCGCTGACGGGCACTTCTCATCTCTATTCGATGTACTAGCATATGGGATATCTAGTAAAGAGCGGTTGCTTCATCGCAATTCTGGACGTCGTATGAATGTGGAACTGTTTTCTTCGTATACTGAGCGCGCCCACATAGGAGAGAAGGGCTCGGAAAGCTGAGCCCGGCCGGAATGATATGGATGATCTGATGGATTCATCCACAAAGAACTGGAGTCATCAACTCACCCCTGCGCCATGGATTCGTGCCGTTATACAAGGCGTGCCCCCGTCATCGAGCTCGGCCCATATAGAGGATGAGCTGCATATTTTCATTTCCGGATTGAACGACCCATCAGAATGCCCAGCAGGACTCAACGTTTTACTGCCCCGAATGTTTCGGGCCACTTATTTATTGTCTCTCGACTCGCCCCCGGAATGATACATTGTGAAGATGTGAGACAGGTTCTTCACCGAAGCACCCGTATCAAATTGGGGCTGTGTGTGGGCCCAGGCGTAACTCGTAAGGGGTGGCCTCATCCCGGGTGACGATGCAGCACAAATATCGATTCCTCTGGACACCTTTGGCCGCCACTCCGACCTCGGCCGAGTTCCGTCTCGTATAAGCTGTATACCGCCGACGTTATGATGAGGTAGACGTAGGACTCCAAGATGATCCGAAAATGGCAAGTGTAGTGTTCGAGGGAAGACTTCGACACGTGGTGGTTGTGCTGTCCGACTTGTAACCGAGACAATAAGAATTTCGTTCTCATAGACCATATACTCGACATGGACAAGACAAAAAGACCGGCTTAGGGAAGGGACATGACTGAAATAGCTCAGATCTGGGTACCTGGCATTTACCTCACACACTCGTATCTCACTCCTCTGCAGTCGTCTTGTACAGTGCGTGTCGCATGGGCTGGCGTTCAACTGCTTTCCCTGGCGGATTCATATCCCAGGGAATGCGAGTAGCCCCGGGGTTTATTCGGCCCGTACATCTGCATCCGTGCCTTGCTTCGCAATGCCCTCTTTTTGTTCTCGCAAATGGAGACGCGTGGTCCAAATGGTGTCGGTCTTCAAGGAGACGGCAAGAAGCCAGAATTTCGGCAAAGACATCCGTACACAATAAGTGATGCTGCCTGAGAGGCTCCGCCCGCCGGAATTATAGCCGCCCTGATGCAACCGCCTGGCGGAACATGTTTAATTGTTACTGTGACACGGTTTCCTCTCAATTATCTTCTCTGACCGTCACCGGAGCGTATATATATGGAGGTGATGGGGTGGCCTACCTTCCCCACCAAGCACACCAGTCGTCTTCGCCTCTCCAGAGCTCTTGCGACCTCTCTGCGACACATACCTCCCATCATACACAATAATGGACTTTTTCTTCTCCATCGTCGCCTCCACCTCGTCCAATATCTCCACTGAATCAGACTCGGACGTACCCCAAATACCAGTTGACGAGAGCAACAACTGGTTGAGCAGTAAGGGTTATTGTATCATAGTATGAACTACCGCATTGTAAGCATCCTTCCTTGATCGTTCAGAGCTCGTAAACTGAGCAATACCTCTCTAGCAGAACCATCCCCTCGTCGTTCCCCCCATCCCCCTTACCGACTATCACTTCGTCACATCCTATCTCATCATCACTCTCGCCCTCAAATGTACCAGCATGCACCTCTTTGCATTTCCCAGCCACGATCTGGCTGCTGTATTAATTCTCTTCGTTCTCAAGGGTCTCACTTTTTTTGTCGCAAGACGGACATTGTTTTACTTTGTCTACTTCTGGTCGTGGAATATATGTGGGGTCGGTGACGAGACTTCGGGTACCAGGGAGTTGGGGGGCGATTCATCAGGAAGCTGTTGCTTGATTGTGAGACCTTGATGGTTATTGCGCTGTGGGTCTCTTAATTTGGCCCGTGATTGTATAGACAACCACACCACACACACTCTCGTTTATTTAATGCGAAACCTTTGTTTTGTTGGCCTTACGTTTTATCTAGACTGCGTCTGGATTCGTGTGACAATTAGAGAGACAATAGTCAAGTTGGCGCTTCAGCATGACGGTATCAACGCCTTGAAACACGGAGTTGCGAGACGGGTTTGTCCCAGAAAAAATGGATATACGCTTGATTTACTGTTACATGATCCCTGGACGCTGGTGAGCGAAAAAAAAAACCCCAGTGAGCTCTACGCACAAGGGATATCATTTCCGTTTCGAGGCAGATAACCCCTTGACGAGTGCCGCTTTACCAACGACGCCAGACTGGTGTTGTTTTCTCCTTGCTCCTGCATGAGACCCGATGGTGCGCGATAACGCTGACCCCATGCAGCTCGCATCTCACCCTCAGCTAACCGACATCCGAGCAACCACCACATCCCAGGGCTCCATCATCCTTCCAGTAGAGACGATATGTCATATCCTCCGCCTTGTAGGCCCTCAAGATTTGATCCGTCTACGAGCGGTACGTTCTCTCTCTCCCCATTGTGTACTATGCGGTACTACTCGAGCCCCGCTTTCTCATTCGACGATGTCATGTCCAGGTGTCCAAACTTTTCCGTGCGCTCATCCATGAGTCTGCCCTCTGGCGAACCGTTTACTCCACTGCTCGTCTCCCTCTCCTACCCGGTCCCTTCTCCTGGCAATCCACTCACTTCCTCCAACGCACACTCGTCCACTCGGCACGCCTCGCAAACACATGGACCACTGAACCACTCACGCTCCTCTCGACCAAGACCTACACCGGCCCGCGATCGATAGAAGACGATCGGTCTCAGTGGGTCCGTGGGAGATGGTTGATCGAGAGCAAGGACATGAAGCAACTTCGGTCGCGAGATGTCGAGACGGGCTCGGAACGGGTGCTATGGGATCATGGGTCGTTCGCGTGTTGGGGATCGACGTCGGTGATGATTCCACAGGCTCATTTCATTTATGTCGCCGTGCATCTCGGGAGGGGGCGCCTCGCGGATCCGGCGTATGTCTCATGGTGACGCGTTCCTTTGCGTTGGTCCCATGCTCATGATCACGTTTTGTTTTCGACACAGGAAGCTCCTCGAGTTTGTGGTCGACGATGACACGGGGTACTTGTCGGGCCCGGAAATGTTCGACATCCCGACCTGGAGTTTGCCAAAAGAGGCGTTTACACCGCGTATCCGAGTCGATAGCGGCATTGCGCCATATGCGTACGTCTCCCTCTGCTCGGCGAACAAACCCAGACACTCTTTGGTATTCGACCCACGACACCGACGGTTCTACAAGTTTCCTCGATTTCGAACGCGACTGGTAGATCCATGCAATACGCATCGGCGAGCAGAGACTCATCATTATTTTGTTCTTTTTTTTCACGTCAGGACATCCTCTTGAATTATCGTGGCGCATGGTTGCCCCACCTCGTCGAAGTCTACTTTACGCAGACCCACCTCTTCGTGCTCTCCCGCTCCTACCTCATCCATGGTAACATTGGCGAGGTCGAGGTCGTCCAGACGTTCGCCCTCCCAGACGTCGACGCCAGTCCCGCTTTAAATCCCGAGTCGAATGGATTCGACTTGGTTCCAGACCGCCTTGTGGACTCGGACGGCGTTCGACCGATCGTCCGCGAGCTGCGTCTGACCCATGAGATGGTCACGCGCGACATGGGCTCGATGTGGCTGACCCTCATCCGCGACGCCACCGTCGACCCCATCACGCGATCGACGACGCTCCGGTTCATGCACACATATGCACCTTTCTATCCTACCCCCGACATGCGCGTCCGACTCGTATGTACCGACTATACCCTGCCTGCATTCCATACCCGTCCTATCGCCGCCACCGCCGCCGTCGCAGACGACAACAATAACAGCAACTTGAACGCCATCGTCCGCAGTCACGAACACGTGCTCCCGATCACTATCACATCGCACGACATCTTTTCCGTTCCAGGGCGGTGGAAGGCTAACCTGGTCGACGTCTCCAACGATGGGTTCGTCAGAGGCTTCTGCATGGTCGAACGATACACAGCAGAGGGGGGAGGATCCGACACCTCTGATGGGATGATTCACAAATTCACTGTAGACGCCACGGGGGAGCAATGTGTTGCCGTCGTCGGTGATCCTTCCCCACCATGGGAAGACCTGGATCCGACCCGGCATTACGAGTATTCTTTGGACGGGATGAGAGGGAAGATTTGGTATACAAAAGGGGGCGTGCTCGAACGAAACACAGCAGGAGAGCTCGTGGATAGGGACGTACTCGCCATCGTTGCCGACTTCAAATAGGCAGTTGACCGTGTTGGGTCGCGGTGAAACTAGATAGCCCTAACCCAAGCCAACGTATTACTTACTCCCTGGTGTTCCATTACGTTACTGAACTGCAGAATCACCGGCACTGGGGGGGGGGGGGGGAAAGCAAAACACGTACAAGTGCGACTGGTATAAAAAACAAATTAAAACGATGACACAGTCC